>VMDO01005570.1:8116-110500 GCA_007922755.1 Pedetes capensis
CCTGGTTAGTACCTGGATGGGAGACCGCCTGGGAACACCAGAAGCTGTAGGCTTGGGAGAAGGACCTGGCAACCCCCTCCCAAAAATCAATCTGCCATTGAAAACCCTATGAACAGCAGAGAAGCACTGACAATAGTGTTTCCCCTGTTGTACAGAGGGTCGCTATGAGTCGGATACCGACTTGACGGCACCTAACAACTAACAACAGGCTGGGTCGGGTAACTGGGAGCCTTTGGGGCTGGTTCTTTCTTCCGTGTGGAAGAGGCTCCCTCTGCTGGATGGATCGGAGACCACAGCCTCTAAGGAGTCCCTTCTCCACAGATTCAATGCTTGCGTGTGCGTGCGCCCACGCTCGTTGCAGTGTGTGACTGTGTCCATGTGGGACCGTGAGCATGTTTAAGTGACTGCGTGTGCACCTTTTTGCGTGCGCGTGTATTTTTGCACGTGTGTGCATGTCTGTATGTATGTGTATGTAAATGTGTGTGCACAGGGCTGTGTGCGTTGAGAGCAGAGCAGGGGAGGATGGCGCTGTGTTGGTGTTTGAGTTGTCTGCACATGTGTGAGTGTGTGTATTGGAATCCTCGAGTGACCCTAACTGTCCACACTCAGCTGCTCTCAAGCTACTACCCCCTTGAAGTATACACAGGGCATTCTGAAGAAACACTACCCCTGGAGGCAGCCCTGGTACTGAGGGGTGGGTTTGGGTGGATAAATATCTCAGCTCCCTTGATCTGGTAGGGATGACCCTGAAGTGTGTGTTGGCTGCTGCCTGTCTCCAGAACCCTCAGGAAGACTGAGCACTGGTTTCCCACAGTGCCGACTTCCTTCATCAAGCACCCTTTAATGTCTGCCTTGCCTGCCTGCCTTGCCTGGGAGGTGCTGGAACTTTGAGGAGGTGGAGCCTCGTGGGAGGAAGTTAGGTCATTGGAGATGTGCTCTGGAAGGGGATATTGAGATTGCAGCCCTTTCCCTACCTCTTTCTGCTTCCTGTCCATCATGAGGTGAGCAGTTTTGCTCCACTAAATGCTCTCCATCATGATGTTCTGCCTCCCCACAGCTCCAAAGCAGTGGGTCCAGCTGTGGCCTGAAGCCTCTGAACCATAAGCCAGAATAAAACCTTCTTTATAGTAGACTATTTATCTCAGTCACAGTGACAGAAAGCTCACTAACACATACTCTCTCTTTCTATCCATATGTATTTATCTCAAGATATAAGCCACACATTTATCTTAAAATATACAGCCTAGGTTGGCCTTGAACTCAAGATCTTTATGCCTCAGCCTCTGGACTGCTGGGATGACAGGCATGCACCATCATGCCTGGCTTGTAACTATCTTAAAACACTTACTTTAAGGATTTGGCTCATGTGAATTTGGGGCTGGGAAGTCCCAAATCTGTACAGCAGCAGGCACTAAACTAAAATTCAGGCAGGAGATGATGGTATAATCTTGAGGCAGAATGTCTTCTCTAAGAAAGTCAGTTTTTGCTGTGAGGGTTTTTCAATGGATAGAATAAGACCTGTTCACATTATCCAGGGTTATCTGTTATCTGAAGTCAACTGATTAGCCAAATGTGGTGGCTCATGCCTGTAATCTCAGCAATCATGAGGCTGAGGAAGGAGGATTGCCAATTGGAGGCCAGCCTGCACCTTGCAAGACCCTGTCTCAACCTCCTGAGATCTTGTCTCAAGGTGGGGAAGGAGCCAGACATGGTGATCCCAGCACTTGGTATCCTGAGGCGGTAGGATCATGAGTTCCAGGCAAGACTCTGTGTCAAAACAAACAAACCAATAAGCAAATCAAACAAACAAAAAATAAAGTCAACTGATTGTAGATGTTAACTATTCCTTGAACACATCACTGCACCTACAGCTAGATGCATGTTTGATTACATAACTGGGTGCTATAGTCTAGCCAGGGCTGGGATTTAGCTCAGTTGGTAGAGCGCTGCGCTGCAGTCTCTGAGGTCCCCAGTTCAATTCCCAGCACCACAAAAATGGGAGAAGGACCTGGCAATCCACTCCCAAGGCAATCCTGAAACAGCCATTGAAAACCCTATGAGGGTCGCTATGAGTCGGATACCGACTCGACAGCACCTAACAACAACAACAACAACATAGTCTAGCCAAGTTGACACACAAAAAAACAACTATCATAACCTTGAAATGGGAGAGGTAGTGGAACTTGCTGCCATGTTGAATCCTTCACTTGGGGAGGGAAGTGAAAAATGACCACTTTTTATGACATTACACTCCCTAAAGGATCTCTCTTCCAATCTTCCTTCTGTGACTTGGGATAATTGATGCTGGTCAGGCTAGGTTTTGTAAGGAATTGTCATCTATATGAGAGAGGGAGGCGGAGGGGAGAGAGGAGAGAAAGAGGGAGCTGGGTGCCATGGGGAAGCTGAATTAAGAGGATTGCAAGTTCAAGGGCAGAGGCAGCCAGTGCAATTTAGCAAGATTCTGTCTCAAAAGTTAAAAAAGAAAAAAAAAAAAAAAAGAAAAAAGAAAAAGAAAAAAAGGGCTGAGGGTGCAGCTCAGTGGTAGAGCACCTCCCAAGCATGTGTGAGGCCCTGGGTTTAATCCCCCAGTACTGGGGAAAAAACAAAAAGGACAGAAGAGAAGGAGAGGAAGCAACAGACAAAGAAGTAGAATGGGGAGGAGAGGAGGGGGGAAGACAAGAAGGAGAAGAAAGAGAAGAGGAAAGAAAAACCAATGAGTAACATGACCTAGTGGGGGGAGCAGGATACAGAGAGAAAGAAAATTTAGGGGACATAGGAAGAAAAAGAAGCCCCTTACTCTGGAATCTAGTTATATTTCCTACTGGCTGAGAGGCCATCAGTAACTCAAGGAACCTGTTTACATTCCCATCAACTGACCCTCAACAACTTCAACACAGCTGGCAAGATCAGTGAAGATTGCATACACTGAGGCAGTGCTTGGTGTCATAAGGGATCTCTGTTTGAGAGTGTCAGAAATAACAAACAGCCTATGTTTACCTAGCCTACAGCTGTAGCCTTGTGGCATCTGATCCCATCAGATCTCAGAAGCTAAGCAGGGTTGGGCCTGATTAGTCCTTGGATGGGAGACCGCCTGGGAACACCAGGTGCTGCAGGCTGGGGAGACAGACCTAGCAACCCACTCCCCCAAATCAATCCGCCATTGAAAACCCTATGAACAGCAGAGAAGCATTGACAATAACGTTTCGCCTGTTGTACATAGAGTTGCTATGAGTCGGATGCCGACTCCACGGCACGTAACAACAATGTTTACCTAGGGCCTGGATGTTTGTGACTTTTGGTTTAATTTTATTAACAATCCTCTACTATCCCCAAGCCTGAACGCTGCTGTGCATCATAAAACTACCTTTGATTTTATTTAGAGGAGGAAATTCATTTAGAGGAGGAAAATAAACCAGCTCCTATATTTTTCACTTAATTTTTAAACTTTACTGTTTTTTCTTTTTGCAGTACTGGGGTTGAACACAGGACCTCATGCTTGCATGCTTTGCAAGTGCTGTACCACTGAGCTGCACCCCCAGCCCAGTTTTTTTCCCACTTTTTGAGATAGGGTCTCACAAAATTACGCAGACTGCCTCTGGTCTCAAACTTGGGATCCTCCTGCCTCTGCTTCCTGAGTCACTGGGATTACAGGTGTGCTCCACTGTGCCTGACTCAACTTAGTTTCAAACTTTGCTTAATCTATACACATGATGCCTGCAGCCATACCACTGTGGCATCCATCAGACTTTGGAAGATAACCAGGCTTTGGCCTTGTTAGTACTTGGGTGGGAGACTGCCTGGGAATACCAGGTGTTGCAGGCTTGGGAGAAGGACTCGGCAACCCACTCCCAAAAAACAACCAGCCATTGAAAACCCTATGAATAGCAGAGAAGCACTGACAATAGTGTTTCACCTGTCATATGTAGGGTCGCTATGAGTTGGGCACTGACTTGACAGCAACTAATAGCAATAAACATGGTTGTAAATTACATCCTTGGAGCAGTGTAACTTCAATAGCCACAAAAATAGAGGCACAGCTGTTGTTAAGACACTGAGTTGTGATTCTTTTTTCTTTTCCAGTTTTTTTTTTTCCTTCAGTACTTGGGGGTTGAACCCAGGGCCTCAGACAGCCTTTGCCAGTGCCCTGCCACTGAGCTGCAGCCCTAGCTCATTTTTGTTTACTTTTTATCTTGAGACAGTCTTGCTAAATTAAGCAGGCTGCTTCTGGCCTCAAACTTGCAATCCTCCTGCCTCAGCCTGTCAAGTCGCTGGGATGACATGAGTAAGCCATCGCACCTGGCCTGATTCCCTCTCTTAATTAAACCTGAGTCCATGTTTATGTGGATGTGTACTATTATTCATTTAAGCATCTCTTTTTCTCTCCAAATGCCCATGCTTAAATCTGAATGGCGTACTATCATCCCTACTTAATAAACTCAATGCCTGCAGCCGTATCACCCTGGCATCCGATCCCATCAGATCTCAGAAGCTAAGCAGGGTCAGGCCTGGTTAGCACTTGGATGAGAGATGGTCTGGGAATACTGAGTGCTATAGGCTTGGGAGAAGGAACCTGGCAGCCCACTCCCCAAAACAATCAGCCATTGAAAATCCTGCAAATAGAGCACTGACATAGTGCTGGGCATGGCACAGTGCTGGGGAGTGTTTTCTTCTGTTGTACATAGGGTCACTACGAGTGGGACCCGACTCAACAGCACCTAACAACAACAATAAACTCACTTTGTTTCGCTCTGACTCATTCTGAAATTCATTTCTGCGATGGGGCCAAGGACCCATGGGAGTGGAGGTCCCTAGCCGGGAACCTGTAAGGCCACAGGCCACGGAGCTGGGCTGCATTCCCACTGCCACTGACTTTGGTCCCAAGATGTTGCGTATCCTTTGAATTTTTCCAAAGTGTCCCTCTTGCCTTTTTATCTACCAAAACAGTTTATTTGAACCTTTGTGGCTGCGGCCAGAAATTCAGCAGGTCCCTTGCTTGTCCTGCCCTCAATATGGCCTCAGGGGCCTGTGCGGGTCCAGTCCTTTTTTTCTTTTTTCTTTTTTTAGACAGGGTCTCACTATGCAGCCTCCACTGCCCTGGAACACCCGCCATCCTCCCTCCGCAGCCTCCCCAGCCCTGGTATCCTAGGCGTGGCCACGGCACCCAGCTCCGCCCCCACCTGGAGACAAGATCTCGCGAGGTTGAGGCAAGCTCTCGCGAGACTTCAGCTGTCTTGGAACTCGCCATCCTCCCGCCTCAGCCTTCCGGAGCACTGGGGTCCCAGGCGTGGCCACAGCGCCCAGCTCCGCCCCCAGCTGGAGATGAGATCTCCCGAGGTTGAAACAAGGGCTCGCCAGGTCCAGGCGGGCGGGGAACTCGCCATCCTCCCGCCTCAGCCTCTCCAGACCTGAGAAACTGGGTGGGGCCATGGCCCCCATCTGAAGACGAGATCTCGTGAGATTGAGGCAGGTTCTCGCGAGACCTTGCTTGACTTGGATTCCCGCCATCCTCCAGTGTCAGCCTCTTGGAACGCAGGGACCACAGGTAAGGCTACCACACCCCGCTCCTTCCCCCATCCTCGTCCCAAGTGCATGCAGAATCTATCCTAATTCCCTCACTTGCCAGCTTCATCCTTTAAACTCACCCTCCTTTGGGAGCCTGAGCACGGAGAGACTTTAGAAGCTACACGGGAGAACTGGGAATGGTTTCTGGACACAGTGTGCTACTATCCCATTTCCCAGATGGGACCACTGAGCCCAGAGAGGGCTGGCATTGTCCATAGCCAGAACAAGGCCTCCATCAGGGTGGCCAGGCTCTGCCCTCCCCTGCCTGGACCCAGTCGGCTTGCGGCCTCCCTTAGCCTTACCCCTCCCCCTGTACTTTCACTCTGTACCCTGACCTCTGAGGCGGAGGTCAGCCTCCACGTGTGCATTTCAGGTCGGGCTCTTTATCTCCAGCATCTGAGCCAGATAATTCCAGGACGGCTGGATTCTTTGTTCTGGCTCCTAATGTTGCAGGAAGCAAGACCTACCAGGGAGAAGGAATAGTCTGAGCGCCAGCATTAATTAGAGGAGGCGGTTTCATTGCTGTGGGAGCAACAGCTATATTTTTAGTGTCAAAAGATTGTGCTCCCGGAGTTGTTCTTTCTTGTCCCTTATATAGGACTTAGAGACTAGTGGACAAAGGGTCTCTGTGTTTCTCTCTGATTGGTTACTTTAAACAGGCCACAGGTGTTACCTAGCAATCCAAGCAGAAAGTCCTTGACCACCAATCTCTGAAAAAATAACTTTTATCCGGGAGCGGTGGCGCACACCTGTAATCCCAGTGGCTCGGGAGACGGAGGCAGGAGGATCGCAAGTTCAAGACCAGAGGCAGTCTGCATAATTTAGCGAGACCCTGTCTCAAAAAGTAAAAAAATGGGCTGAGGGTGCAGCTCAGTGGTCCAGCACTTGCAGAGCATGCAAGTGCAAGGCCCTGGGTTCAACCTCAGTACCACAAAAAAAAAAAAAAAAAAAAAAAACCTTTTAGATACCAGGGGCAATGTCCACACAGGAAGGAATTTATTGCAGCGCTTCTGTGTTGAGAGAGAGGAGCTCCTGGCATTCCCTAGATAAGGAATTGCGATCCTATTCCTTGATTTAGGGGAGTGGGGAATGTAAACTCCCGAGTCTTAAAGCAGCCAATGCTTAATAACGCTTTTCTTTCTCATATTATATTAGGTCTTTTCTTTCTCATGTCATACTAAAGGCATGTCTCAGGCCAGGCCCTGGGCTGCCTGAAGGCAGGACTTGAAACTCTGCCGTGGTCTGGCCGTGTGGCTGGTGAGCAGAGGCGTGTGCCCTGGAGCCTCCTAACTGCACCAAGACAGGCTGCAACACCTCCTCCCAGGCCAGCTTCCAGGAGAGCTCCGGAGATGGTCTCTGAGAAGGCTCGCCTGGCCCTGGTCTCCTGGGCCTGAACTTTTTCAATGCATGTTTTTATCTGCTGCACTCTGCCCTTGGAAGGGCAAGGGTGGCTGGAAACCTGAGCACCCACGGTCAGCTGGTGCTGAACCCTGAGAAGGTGCTGCCCTGCCCATGCCAGTGACCCTGAGCTGATTTCCTTCTGCACCCGCCTGACCTCACCCCCAAATCTTGGCCGCCTGCCCGGGAAGGCGGGAGGCAGCTCAACTTGCTAGGATTGGCTGGGCCTGACCAGTCCCCTGCAGCTTCCTCCGGGTCAGAAGCCAGGAGCAAAGGACTCCCAGAGGAAGAGGGACTAGGTGGTGCGGGACACAGCGCTCCTGACAGAAGGTGCCGGACTGGGAGGGGTGGGGCTGAAGGGTCCTGGCCCCGAATAGAGAGGGCACTGCCCACGGCCCCCGGGGGCTCCTGGGAGCCAGCTCCCCATGGCAGGGACAGCAACAGGGGGCTAGCTGTCCTCGGAGACTGGTGGTTTCTGGGTAACTGAGCTTGGGGCCACTTGTGTGATTCAGAGGGGCCTTTCTGAATTCCACTTTCTGAGCCTGTCTGCTTCTCCAGCTCTCTCTCTCCTCTCCGTCTCCCCTCTTTCTCTTCTCTCCTCTCCTCTTCCTCTCTCCCCCTCTCTGCCCCCTCTCCTCTCCCTCTCACTCCTGCTCTTTCTTCTTCTCCTCCTCCTCCTCCCCCTCCTTTTCCCCTCTTTTTTCCTCCTCCTCCTCCTCTTCCTCTTCTTCCTCTTTTTTCCCCCTTTTCTTTCTTTTCTCTCTCTTCCTCCCTCTTTCTCCCTTTCTGCCCCACTCCCCTCTCCCTCTCCCCTCCTCTTCCTTTCTCCTCCTCCTCCTTCTCCTCCTTTCTTCCTCTTCTCCTTCTTCTCCTCCTCCTCCTCCTCCTTCTTCTTCCTCTCTCTCTTTCTCTCTTTCTCTCTCTCCCTCTCTGTCCCCTCTCTCTCCCTCTCTGTTCCCCCGCTCTGTCCCCTCTCTCCTTCGCCTCTTGCTCCTCTTCCCTCTCTTCCTCTTCCCCTGGATGCCCTGGGTCTCCCTCCTCCTCCCCACCCTGCCCCTAGCACTCCCAGTCCCTGTCCAGGGTCCCTGGAGCCCCTACCCCTCCCTGGGCCTCCGGATCTCACCCTCTGTGCGTCTCCCCCGCAGGATGCAGCAGCTGAGCCTGTCCTGGCTGGGGCTGCTCCTGCTGCTGCTCGGTGCCTCCTGGCTCTTGGCCCGGATTCTGGCCTGGTCCTATACTTTCTATGACAACTGCCGCCGCCTTCGCTGTTTCCCACAGCCTCCCAAAAGGAGCTGGTTTTGGGGTCACCTGGGCCTGGTGAGTTGGGCAGTAGGGCAGGCTGGAGGCTCAGGATGGGTGGTTTCCTGAGTGCTTTGCAGGGGGGAGCTGGGGGTGCAGGCGGGGCCTGGGATAGCAGAGATGTGAGGAAGGTCAAGGGGAGCCCTGCTTCCTCTCTCCCCCACCAGATCCCCTCGTCTCCTCTCTGTTCACCCAGGGCCTGAAGCCTTTCCCTTCCTTCCCTTCCCTGCCTACTCCAGGCCTGCTTTGGGTCACACGCCTGCCTGTCTTTCCCTCATTAGTGGATTCCTGTCCTACCTGGGGGGCTCCCAGGATAGGCTGCAGAGAGTAGAGACTCAAAACAAAAATTTTTTTTTTAAATGGGCCAGGGGAACGGCCCAGTGGCAGAGCACTTGGAAAATATGTGCGAGACCCTGGGCTCAACCTCCAAGAACAGTAGAAAAAAAATCGATCTATCTGTCTATATGTATGTAAATATGTGGCCTGGGGTTTAGCTCAGTTGACAGAGTGCTGCTCCACACTCTCTCAGGACCTGGGTTTGATCCCTAGCACTGCAAAAATGGGAGAAGGACATGACAATCCATTCCCGAAGCAATCCCGAGACAATCAGCAGTTGAGAACCCTCTGAGGGTCACTATGAGTGGACCATGACTCAGCGGCACCTTACAATAGATAACGTGTGTGTGTATCTCACATAGATACATTCATATATCTGTGTCTATCTGTCTGAGGGGCTGGGATTTAGCTCAGTTGGTAGAGCACCACTGCAGTCTCTGAGGTCCAGAGTTTGATACCCAGCACTGCAAAAATGGGAGAAGGATGTGGCAGCCCACTCCCAAGGCAATCCCGAAGTAATCAGCCATTGAAAACCCTATGAGGATCACTGTGAATCAGATACAACTTGATGGCACCTAACAACAACAACAGTATCCTTGGTGATCTGTTATCTGGGACTTCAATGACTAGGGAGTGTCTGCCCTTCCCAGGGTACACCAATTCTTAGAGATAACAAACTATTTTTGGGGCTGGGATTTAGCTCAGTTGGTAGAGCGCCGCTCTGCAGTCTCTGAGGTCCCAGGTTCAATTCCCAGCACCACAAAAATGGGAAAAGGATCTGGTGATCCACTCCCAAGGCAATCCCAAAACAATCAGCCATTGAAAACTCTATGTGGGTTGCTATGAGTCGGATATGACTCTATGGCACCTAACAACAACAACAATATCTGTCTGAAGTATTTTCTCTCCTTCTATCTATCTCAATTTTAATTAATTAATTAATTTATTTATTTTCGGTACTGGAGGCTGAACCCAGGACATCATGCATACTTTGCGAGGATTCTGCCACTGAGCTGCACTCCTAGCCTGTTTTTTATTTTTATTTTTTAAAGTTGAGATAGTGTCTCATTAAGTTACACAGGCTGTTTCTGGCCTTATACCTACAATCCTCCAGCTTCTGCCTCCCAAGTTGCTGCGATTACAGGTGTGTGCCACCATACCTGGTGGTATTTTTTAATTTTATTTTAATATTTTTGGTTTTTTGGAACAGGGTCTTGCTGTGTGGCCCAGGTTGGCCTGGAACTTACTTTGTAGACTAGGCTAGCCTCGAACTCTGATTGATCCTCTTGCCTCAGCCTCCTGAATGCTGTCCATCTCTATTAATTACCTACCTCTATGTATCTGTCTCATCTACCTTTGGTTTCTCTCTCTCTCACCTATTTATCATGTATCCCATCTATCAGTCATTTGTGTATCTACCTATATTATCTATTTGTTGTTGTTGTTAGGTGCTGTTGAGTCAGGTCTGACTCATAGTGACCCAGTGTACAAGAGAAAGAAACACATCCTGGTACTGTGCCATTCCTGGCACTGTGTCAGTGCTACTCTGCTGTTTATAGAGTTTTCAATGGTTGATTATTTCTGGATTGCTTTGGGAGTGGATTGCCATGTCCTTCTCCCATTTTTTGCAGTGCTGGGGATTGAACCCAGGTCCTCAGAGAGAGTGGAGCAGTACTCTACCAACGGAGCTAAACCCCAGCAGTACTCTACCAACAGAGCTAAACTCCAGCATCTAATTTGCATTTCCATCTCTCTGTCTTGTCTATGGCTGTATCTATTTGTCAATAATCTGTTTATCCCTCTCTCTAATCTTTCTGTCTATCCTCTCACCTTTCTATTATCCATGTACCTATCTAGATCAAGAAGCAGAGACATGAAGGGTGAGGGGTCAGAGACAGGTGCAGATAGAGACACAGATACAGAAAGAGAAAGAAGTACGCTAGCACATGCCTGTAATCCCAGCAACATGAGAGGCAGAGGCAGGAGGATCATTAGTTTGAGGCCAGAGGCAGCCTGCGTAATTTATTGAGGACTTGTCCCAAGATTAAAAAAAAAAACAGGTGCGGTGGCACACGCCTATAATCCCAGCGACTCGGGAGGCAGAGGCAGGAGGATCGCAAGTTTAAGACCAGCAGCAGTCTGCGTAACTTAGTGAGACCCTGTCTCAAAAAGTGAAAAAAATGGGCTGGAGGTGCAGCTCAGTGGTCCAGCACTTGCAAAGCATGCAAGCGCGAGGCCCTGGGTTCAACCCCCAGTACTGCAAAAAAATAATAATAATAAAAATAAAAACAAGTAAATAACAGGTAGGGAGTTCCACTCAGTGGTAAAGTGGTTGCCAAAAAGAATGCAGGAGGCACTGAGCTCAATTCTTCAATGCTGGGGAAAAAAAAGAAAAGAGGCCGATGTAGGTGAATAGAGGTTGACTCTGGAGGCACGGAGGAATGATTCTGGTAGAAGGGGTGAGGGGCAGGGTGTGGTGGACCCACAGATGCAGTGGGCAGTGGTAGCACCTGAGGCCCCCTGCCACGGCAGGCCTCAGCCTTCTTCTTTCCTAGGCAAAGAGCAACGAGGAGGGCATGCGGCTGGTGCAGGATATGGGCCACTACTTCCACGATGTCCACCTCTGGTGGTTTGGGCCCCTGGTCCCCATCCTGCGACTCGTCCACCCTAAGTTTGTTGCCCCCCTGCTCCAGGCCTCAGGTATCTGTCCCAGGATCCCACCCCTTAATCCATTTTCCTGCCTTTTCCTCCCTTCTTCCCTTCCAACCCCTCCCATTCCTGGGCAGGCCAGGCTAAGCAGGGGATGGGGCCATATCCAGCCAAGGGTAACTAACACTCTGGATGACTCTGAACAGGTCCCTCATTCTCCCTGGTTGCTGAGGCCTCCTTTAGTTGTAAGAGGAGAAAACTCAACCCAGTGTGGTCTAAGCCAAGAGAGGGAATCTACTGAGTGTAAAGTCAAAGTGGGTGGTCTTCAGGCACAGCTGGATCCAGGTGTTCAATCAATGCCACCAGGAGTCTTCATCTCTTAGTTCTGTTGCCCTCTGTGGGATGCCCTTCACCTCGTGTTGGCAAAGATGATTCCTAGAAGCTCAACCCCCAGGGAGAATTCTCCTTAGATCCAGAAAGAGTTCTGGGATTCTTTTAGATTTGCCTGGTTTGGGTGAAGGGATTGAGTATTCAATCAATCACTGTGACTTCATTGTTGAGGCTTAGAGTCATATACTCAGCTCTGGGGGGCAACTACTGGGATTGAGATTGGGGATGTGGTGAGGTGCTGGTTCGAAGAGAAAGTAGATGGATGCCAAACAGGCAGATATCACAGATGTCTGCTTGCCAGCACTCCTGGGTAAGGAAATCGAGGCTCAGGGAGGAACACAGTCCTCTTAGTTCAGTCCATTTTTTAAAATGGTACTGGAGGGCTGAACCTAGGGCCTTGCACATACTTTGCAAGTGTTCTACCACTGAACTGCACCTCTGGCCCATTTTTTCATTTTTATCTTGAGACAAGGTCTTCCTAAATTACACACGCTGCCTCCGGCCTCAAACCTGTGATCCTCCTGCCTCTGCCTCCCGAGATTGCTGGGGTCACAGGTATGTGCCACTGTGCCTGGCTTGACCTTAAGGATTTAATGCTTACTTTGCAGTAGAAGGTCTGCAGCCATAGCACCCTAACGTCTGATCCTGCCTGATCTTGGAAGCTAAGCAGGGTCAGCCTGGTTAGTCCTTGGATGGGAGACTGCCTGGGAATAGCAGATGCTGCAGGCTAGGGAGAAGGACCTGGCGATCCACTCCTGAAACAATCTGCCATTGAAAACCTTATGAATGACCTGGGTATGGTGGTGCATGCCTATAATCCCAGCGGCTCGGGAGGTGGAGGCAGGAGGATTGCAAGTTCAAGACCAGAGGCAGTCTGCGTAACTTAGTGAGATCCTGTCTCAAAAAAGTGAAAAAAAAAAAAAAAAAAAGGAAAGAAAAGAAAAAACCCTATGAGTAGCAGAGAAGCACTAATAATAGTTCCAGGCATGGCACAGTGTCAGAGAGTGTTTCATTCTGTTGTACATAGGATCACTGTGAGTCAGACCTGACTCAACAGCACCTAACAACAACAACAAATGGAGAAGAGAGGGGCTGGGGTTTGGCTCATTTGGTAGAGTGCTTGCTCTGTGCTCTCTAAGGCCCTGGGTTCGAGCCCCAGCACCACAAAAACAAGAGAAGGACCTGGCAGCCCACTCCCAAAATAATCCCAGAACAATCAGCCATTGAAAACCCTATGAGTCGGACCCGACTCCATGGCACTGAACAGCAACAACCATGGAGTAGAGGAAGACACTGGGGGAGTTTGGGTCCTATCTGGGTTGCATCTGCGACATTAGTGAACCCATATTTAAATCCTGTCTGGGCCTCATCTACAGGGTACAGTTAGGTCAAGTCAGATAGCCTGCGGTCTGGGACAGCATGTTGTAGCATGTTATGGAACATTAGGCGTGTCATGCCTGTGACAGATCGTGGTCATACATGTCCATGTCATGTGTCCCGGGTGTGTCAGGAGATGCCAGTGCTGAGAGACAGGGTGTCTCTGGTCCTTGTAAAGGTGTGTTGCTCAGTGCTGGGCCACGCTCGGGGGTGGCAGAACATATCAGACCATTCGGGCACCATGGCGAGGCATGTCGACGTGTTTGTGCCAGGACAGGTTGTGCCGTTGCTTTGCCTGGTGCTGCATCCTGGTGTGGGCCCCTCTTCCCTCCCGCTCCTCCCTGCTTCCTCCTTCCTGCCTCCCATACTGCTATGCTGGGCTTGGAGAGGGAATTGCAGATGCCTGGCTAGGAGCCCCCGGCCCTCCCAGAGCCCATCCCCTACCACTCTCCATGGCCCCTGATGGTTGCCCTTCATGTCAGCTGCAGTTGCACCCAAGGAAATGGCTCTCTATGGCTTCCTGAAACCCTGGCTGGGTGAGTACCTGCAGCCTAGGGGGTTGGGGACAAGCTTGGGGGCCAGGTGAGGGGCTGCCCTTGCTGACTGCTGTGACTGCCCTACCAGGGAATGGGCTCTTGCTGAGTGCTGGCGATAAGTGGAGCCACCAGCGCCGCTTGCTAACGCCTGCCTTCCACTTTGAAATCCTGAAGCCTTACGTGAAGATTTTCAACAAGAGCGTGAATATCATGCATGTGAGTTCCTCTAACCCCGGGTCCTGCTGGAGCCCCTGGATAGGGGCAGGGGCTTCAGACAGATTTGCTTTGCAGTCCCATCTCTGCTGGGTAGCTTTGGGGCCATTGATTTTCTCTCTCTAAGCCTCAGTTTCCTCATCTGGAAAATAGGAATAATTGTCTGGACTTAAAAGGTGCTCAAGTTGATGTCATGGATTTATGTTCTGGACACACAGTAGGTACTCAGAAGGGTTAGATTCTAGCCTCCCTCACGGAAGCCCTGGAGACAACTCAGTATTGAGAATGGCATAGGAGCTCTTTCTGTGTTGCACACCATTTTAAAACTCACTGGCATTAAGCTGGACATGGTGGTACATAGCTACTCTCCCAGCACTGGGGAGACAGAAGCAGGAGGATGGTGAGTTTGAAGCCATTATGGGCTACATAATGAGTTCCAGGCCAGTCTGGGCAGTATAGCAAAACTCTGTCTCACGAAAAAACCAAGGAGCCGGGCACCATGATGCATGGCTGTAATCCCAGAAACTCTGAAGGCTGAGGCAGGCCTGCACAGCTTAGAGAGACCTTGTCTCAAAGTAAATAAATAAATAAGGGCTGGGGGTGCAGCACAATAGTAGATTGCTTGCTCAATATCCATGAGGCTTTGGATTTAACCCCCTAGTACTGCAAAAACAAACACCCAACCCAACCCAGAGCACACCAAACAACAACAAAAAACACCAAGTGCTGAGGATGTAGCTCAGTAGTACAGCATTTCCCGAGTTCGATCACCAGCAATGAAAACAAACAAACAAAAACCAAGCCATACCAAACGAACAGACAAACAAAAAAACTCTACCTCACTGGCCTTGGTGGGCCACTGGACCACATCATTCGTCCCTTATCTTCCAGCAGGGCAGGCTGGACTTGCTAGCATGGCAGCAGCTGGATTCCAAGAGACAACAGGAACAGTCAGGATTCATGCTTAGTTTTGGAGCCAGCAGACCTGGGATTTAGCTCAGTTGGTAGAGCGCCAAGCTGCTGCACTCTCTGAGGACCCAGGTTCAATCCCCAGCACTGCAAAAATGGGAGAAGGAAGTGGTAATCCACTCCCAAAGGAAGCCCAAAGCAGTCAGCCATTGAAAACCATATGAAGGTCGCTATGAGTTGGATGCCACTCGATGGCACCTAACAACAACTACTATAGGCCAAAGCAACTCCCTAGTTCAATCCAGATTCAAAGGATGGGGAAACAGGTTCTGTCTCCAAATAGAAGATGCTGCAAAATTTCATTGCTAATGACAGAGGGATTGTAAAAAACTGAGGACATTTCTGTAATCATCCACCACTGCGCTAATGATGAAGATGATACTGATAGCTATCACTTACAGAGCACCAATTATACAACAGAAACAACATCATGTATGTTCTGATGTAATTTTCACACCACCCTATGGGAGAGACCACCATGATTGCCACATTATGGATGATGAAACTGAGGGTCAGAGAGGTTAGGGAGCTTGTCCAAGGTCACCCAGCAGTAAATGAGCCTGAGAGGGGGAACAGGTGTTCAGACCTGCTTTATCGCACACCAAAGCAGGTCAACCTAACCGTCGCTGAAGACTTGGCAAGTGGGACCTCAGGGAGAGCAGAGAGCTGACCAAGTGTGCATAGCACATGGGACAGAGCTGGGACCGGACCTCAGGACTCCTGATTCTTGACTTTGTTTCTGTCTTCTAACCCTAACATCTTCAGCTCCCACTCAAGCCTGGTGATTCCTGGAGTCAAGTCCCTGGGGCAAAGAACCAGAAGACTGGTTCTCGGGGGTCCATCATGATGACTTGGGTTGTAGAGGGGCTCAGGGAGCCAAGGCCTAGCCCCAGCCCTGTCCCCTTCTCTGGCCAGGCCAAGTGGCAGCGCCTGGCCTCAGAGGGCAGCACCCGACTGGACATGTTCGAGCACATCAGCCTCATGACCTTGGACAGCCTGCAGAAGTGCGTCTTTGGCTTCGACAGCAACTGCCAGGAGTGAGTGCCCTGGTCCTGCAAACGTGGACCGTCGGCCCCCAGTGGGGAGGTGGGAGAGTGAAGACTGATCAGAGGAACCAGGGGGGCCTCGCTGGAGGAGGTGGCTCACAGCAGGCATTGAAGGACAGGGAGGGAAGGAGGGCCAGTGGTCCTTCCAGGGAGGTAAATTGTTCAAGTAAAGGCCTGGGCACGGTGCTGAGCAGAGCCTGTGTGACATGCAGGAGGGACCTTTGTAGTGAGGTTGAAGGATGTGTTAGACTTTTCATTGCTATGACAAAATACCTGAGCAAAACGACTTAAGGGAGGAAGAATTGATTTGAACTCATGGTTTCAGAGGTTAGGTATGCGGCAGAGCAGAGCAGCTCACCTCCTGGTAGCCAGGAAGCAGAGAGAGAAAAAGGGAGAGAGACTGACTATGCTGTAGGCTTCCTCCTCCTTCCTCTTTTATTCTGTCCAGCCCCAAGCCTATACGATGGCACCACCCACATTCAGAGTGAGTCATTCACCTTTAGTTAATCCTCTCTAGAAACACCCTCACAGACACACCCAGAGGTGTGCTTTCCAGTCTCTTTGGTGGCTTTCAATCTAGTCAAGTGGACGATCAAGATTACCCATCACAGAGGGGTTGGCAGGGGCTAGATCTTAAGGATGTTGAACAGAAAACCAAAGGTCCTGAGGTCCTGAGGTTCCCAGGGAGCCATGGTCAGAGCTGAGCTTGGATATTCAACTCCATAGAGGACTGTCAGGTAGATACGGGATGCAAGGAGACCTGGAGAGGAAGAGGTCTGAGCTTGGTGGAGAAAGCAGGTCAGATTTTCAAGAAATAGAGGAAAAAATGCACCAGAACAGAGCAGGATCCAGGATACAAGAACATAGGGACTTACTGGCTCCCCAGTGCCCCTGGCTCCTGCAGTTCCCCTAGCTTTCCTAGGACCCCCCAGCTCTACCAGCCTCCCCAGGGCCTCCAAGTCCCCTGAGGAGGTTGGAGCAGTGGCAGAAGCACACTGTGTATAACCAAAAGCAGTGGTGCATAGTGGAAGAAATAAATGGAGGAGACCAGGAACTAAAAGGAAAGAGTGGTTTTGATATTCATTTTCTTGATGACTGGGAAATTAGACATTCAAATATGGATATTAGTAATTCTAGTTAAGTGTCTTTTTGCCTTTCCTGATTTGACTCTGTACAAATATTTGATTTTGGGGGAAACAAAGTTAGAAAGTTTGTTTAGGTAGCTGTAAGGGATGGACATGATTTAGGCTAAGTCCAGATGCTCAGAAAGAGAGAGAGACTTAAGAATTAGTACACATCCAAGACATAGACACGGGCTTGTTAAAAAGGAGAAGAGCCAATATTTGATTTCTTAATTCAAAACTCTTTTTGCAGTTATTTAGGCTGTAACTATCTTATATTCATGGGAGAAGGGCATGGTATCCCACTTCCGAAACAATCCTGAAAACAATCAGCCATCGAAAACCCTACAAAGGTACCTATGAGTCCAATCCAACTCGATGGCACCTAACAACAACATCTTGTATTCTGTGGTTTATTCTTTTACTGAATACATTTTTTGAAGGAAAATTAAAAAAAGAAACCAAGGAAGAATGATCAGGACCACATGTTGGATGAAAGGGAGAGAACTATGATGCCCATGCTCTGCCTGGGAAATCTGGGGCATGAGGCAGCTTATGGGGGGTTGGAGACAGAGAGAAGTGTGCTTAGAAGGCTCTCTTTTCTTTTCCTTTCTTTTTGTGGTGCTAGGGATGGAACCCAGGGCCTCGTACATGCTAGGCAAGTGCTGTACCGCTGAGCTACATCCCTTAATGTGATCATTTTTTCCAGTAATGAGGATGTGAGCCCAGTGTCTTGGGCATGCCAGCCAAGTGCTCCACCACTGATCAGCACCCCTAGCTCCAGAAGGCACCCTTTTCTGGAGGGAGCATGGTCCCGGGATTCGGGGTGGGAGATCCTCCAGGGTTTCATGTGTGCTAAGAAGTTGCTTTCCCTCTCTGGCCTGGCCCTGCAGAAATCCCAGCGAATATATCGCCGCCATCTTGGAGCTCAGCAGCCTCATAGTGAAACGGTACCATCAGATCTTCCTGCACATGGACTTCCTGTATTACCTCACTCCCGATGGGAGGTGCTTCCGTAAGGCCTGCCAGCTGGTGCACGACTTCACAGATGCCGTTATCCAGGAGCGGCGCCGCACCCTCACTAGTCAAGGTGTTGATGAGTTCCTCAAGGCCAAGGCCAAATCTAAGACTTTGGACTTCATTGATGTGCTGCTGCTGGCCAAGGTGGGCTTCTCTGGGATCTGAATTCAGAATGGAGCAGGGACCTTGATGTTAAATATCAGACAGAAGAAACGACTTGATCCAGAGGGTACTGGGAATCCATATATGATACTTGAAAAAGAGAGGGACAGCCGGGCGCCGTGGTGCATGCCTGTAATCCCAGTGGCTTGGGAGGCAGGCAGGAGGATCGCAAGTTTGAGACTAGAGGTAGTTGGGTAGTCGGTGTAACTTAGTGAGACCCTGTCTCAAAAAGTAAAAAAAAGAAAAAAAAAAAAAAGGGGCTGGGGGCGCAGCTCAGTGATCTAGCACTTGCAAAGCATGCAAGCATGAGGCCCTGGGTTCAACCCCCAGTACTGCAAAAAAAAAAAAAAAAAAAAAAAAAGAGGGTGGGGAGAGAGAGAGAGGGACAAGTTAAAAGATAAATTTTAGAGGTGGCTCTGTTGAAGGCTATCTGGAAGGAGCAAATAAGAGATAGGGATCTAGAGAGAAAAACTTGTGGGGCAGGCTCCAGACATGACAAGGGAGGGATCCTGGTTGCATGATGGGTCTTCAAGGTCTGTTGAGGTTAGACTCAGGTGCCTGTAGACATGGTGTGATTTGAGGATCTTGCTTTGTCTTCAGGATGAAGATGGGAAGGAGTTATCAGATGAGGACATACGATCAGAGGCTGACACTTTCATGTTTGGAGGTGAGGGTCCTAGTGTGGGACTGCAAAGGGCCAGGGGTCTCTCTATCCCAGGAATAGTAGGGGTGGCCCTTGGATTACACCGTTCTTTCCATCCTTCCTGGATCTACAGCGCGGGGTGCTGTCCACCTTGTGGTGCTGAAGCAGTGACCCAAGGCTGCCTGGCTGCCCCCCCCCCCCCCAGGTCACGACACCACAGCCAGTGGTCTCTCCTGGGTCCTGTACAACCTGGCAAAACACCCGGAGTATCAGGAGCGCTGCCGGCAGGAGGTGCGGGAGCTCCTGAGGGACCGGAAGCCTGAGGAGATGGAATGGTGAGTGCAGGTGCTGATATCCTGTTCCTGAGCCCCTGTCATTGGCTCTGCACCTCCCGTGGGGAAGGGGCGCTCTTCCATTGTTACTTGGTGGGAATAGGATTCAGGCTCAGAGGCAGGGCCTAGTGCCTCACCTGGTTAGCAAGGGAAAGGTTGTAGTCTTTGAGGACAGGAAGATCTGAGAGAGCACATATGTATTACCTCACTAATTTGCTAAGCAACATTAGTAAAATCAATTCCCTTTACTGAATCTTTCTCTCTCTCTCTCTTTTTTTTTTTTTTTTTTTTAGTACGGGGGGTTGAACCCAGGGCCTTGAGCCTGCATGCTCTGCAAGTGCTGGACCACTGAGCTGCACCTCCAGCCCATTTTTTACTCTTTTGAGACAGGGTCTTGCTAAGTTACACAGACTGTGTCTGGTCTCGAACTTGCGATCCTCCTGCCTCTGCCTCCCCAGCCGCTGGGATCACAGGCGTGCGCCACTGCACCCGGCTTTTCTCCTCTTTAAATTGGAAGGAATCTTTACTCCATGGGGCTGCTTGGAGAAGTAGTGACACTATATTTAGAACAGATACTACCCCATAAAGAAAACAAACTGTCCTCTCCTCTCTTGCTTTTCTGCTTCAAGATGCATTTTCCCCCAAGACTTTGGTCCCTTTACCTTCCCTTTATTTTAATTTTTGTTTGTTTGTTTTGAGACTAATCTTGCTTTGGTAGGTAGCCCAGGCCTACCTTAAACTCACTATTTAGCCCAGGCTGACCTAGAACCTGCAATCCTCCTGCCTCAGCCTCCCAAGTGCTAGGATTATATGTGTGTGCCATTGTGCAGGCTCCTTCCTAACCTTGACACAGGGTCTCCCAAATCCAAAGCTTGACTCCAGCTCTATCCTCCTGTCTCAGCCTCCTGAGTGCTGGGATTACAGGCATAGCCACCATCCCCTTTAATTCCCATTTTGTAGTCTATTCCAGTGATCCACAAAGATCACAGTGGATAAAAGTCATTTACCTCTTCATTTGGTAAATATGTCCACCCTCCCTGCCTTTTCCCAAATCCATGTCCATTTCTACTTTTTAAGGTAACTAATTAATTTGAAATGGCCTCTCGCTGTGTTGCCCAGGTTTATCCCAAACTCCTGGGCTTATCTCAGACTCCTGCCTCAACCTCCAGAGTAGCATGTGACACCATGCCCTGCTTTCCAGTCCCATTTTAAACCTACCTGGGCAAAGCTGGGGCAGAAAGGAAAGGAGCCTTGGCTTGGTAACACAATAGTAGATGAAGGTATTGGAATAGCTTCAGGTCAAGGGGACAGGTGTGCAAAGGCCATGATGGAAGAATGCATGAGACAGCATGGCATTTTGGGAGCCAGGGAAGCAATGGTAGCAGAATCCTTGTAGAATATACAGCAGAAAGAACAAAGAGGCTCCCGATAAGGCTGGACCTGGTAACAGAAGCCACACCTGCAATGCTTTGGAAGGCATATTGAATTTGGGCCTTAACCAATTGTGTCAGCTCAAGTCCTTTGGAAGGCGTTATTAGATCAAAGGTGAAAGTGGGCAGGGATGGTGTTAGGGGAGCAGAAATGGCTAGGCGCTATGAATCACCATGCTTGGTTATTGGCCAGGGGCAAACTTAGAAAGTGAGGCCATGGCTTTAATGCTGCAGCAGAGACTGAGAACCTTGTATAGCTGGAGGCTGGCAACTAACTGCACTTGGTGGGCTGTATGCCAAGTTCTTTGTTTGTTTCTTTCCTTTGAGGACTGAGGCTTTGAACCTAGGGCTTTGTGCATGTTAGGCAAGTATCCCACCACTGAGCTGCAACCTCAGCCCTCATTCCTTTTTTGAGACATGATCTTACTAAGCTGGACAGGTGCCTCTGGCCTCAAACTCATGATTCTCCTGCCTCAACCTCCTGAGTCATGTGCCTCACTGTGTCTGGCAGCAAGTTTTTTCTCTCTCCTTTCTTCCTTTCTATTCCCATGCCCAGCTCTCAGGACTCTAATCTCTTCATGGTTCTATTTTTCTCTTGCTGTGTAGTACCATAGTTTTTTAAAAAATATTTTTATCACTACACTCTTGTAATAAGTCTTAGTAACTGGGAGATTTGATTCCCCTTTGTTCAATTTTTTATTTTTAGACTGGCCTGGTTCTTGACCAACTTTAAGTCTTCAAATTAGGATAAATTTGTTGGACTAGGGATGTAGCTCAGTGAAAGAGAACTTGCCTAGCATGCATTAGGGTCTAGATTTGATTCCCAGCACTAAGGGGAAAAGTCCAGCTGGGTATTTATTACATGGTATTGAATATGTTGATTAATTAAGAAAGAATCAACATCTTTATAATATTAGGTCATCCCTCTCTGGAGTGTGGAGTAGATCTTATTTAGTCAGTTAAAATTATAAGCCCTTTAATGATATTTGCTCATTTTATAATTTTTAAAGCTTTTCCATGCAAATTTATTAACATGTTTAAGGATGACTTTTGAAAGGCATGGCTTGCTCAAAAACATTTCTACAAATACTAGATCAAGATTTTTTCTAGTAATTTTGTGATTTTGATTACCTAATGCTTAAATCTTTGATTCTTCTGGAATGATTTTGTTATAGGACTAAGGACCAAAGGGAGGTGGTAAGAGAGTCACATGGGTGGCTGTCAGGCTGAGTGAGTCTTTTGTCATCACTGTCTGGATAATTGTTAAAGGGAGGTGGTTCCTTAGGGACGACCTGGCCCAGCTGCCGTTCCTGACCATGTGTATCAAGGAGAGTCTGCGGCTGCATCCGCCGGTCACAGTCATCTCCCGTTGCTGCGCCCAGGACGTTGTACTCCCGGATGGCCGGGTCATCCCCAAAGGTGCCCACTGCCTCGGGGAGGAGGCTCCTGGGCAGGGTGGTGTGTGCTCATGGGGCAGAACCTCGTCTTGACTAACTACCCCTACCCCCCAACCAACAGGGAACACCTGCGTCATTAGCATCTTCGGAATCCATCACAACCCGTCAGTGTGGCCGGACCCTGAGGTGCTGCCCTCCCCCTCCCCATCCCAGGGACCTGGTGAGGGGTCACGGCCCAGACCCGTGAAATCAGATGCTGTCCCTCCACTCTGCCCACATCTGCCTTTTCTGGGGGTGGCTGCATGTGTTGAGACCCCACTCAGTCTTGCATCACCCCCAGGTCTATGACCCCTTTCGCTTCGACCCAGAAAACCCCCAGAAGAGGTCACCTCTGGCGTTTATTCCCTTTTCGGCGGGACCCAGGTGAGGGAAACAGGCATCTAAGGTGGAGGTGGGGTGGCGGGGTCTGGGGTCTGGGCTTAACACTGGGGAAATCGGGGAAGCACCAGGTCTCTTTCCCGCAGGTTATGCATAAAAGTTTGGAGAAGGCGGGGTCAGGAGGTCCAAGGGGCGGGACGGGGTGCTCAGCCCTCCTTCCGCCTGCTGGTCTGAGTTTGGGGGCTGCAGTCTGGGCCAGGCTTGGGGATAGCGACACCTACATGGGGTCCCAGGCACGTTAACGCCTCTCTCAGGCTGAGCAGAGTGGGGCGAGGGTCCCCGGCCAGGCTCGGGTATAATGGGGCCTGGATGGGGTTCCAGGCGCAGAGTCTCGAATTCGCCCGCAGGAACTGCATCGGGCAGACGTTCGCCATGACCGAGATGAAGGTGGCGCTGGCGCTGACGCTGCTGCGCTTCCGCATCCTGCCGGACGACAAGGAGCCGCGCAGGCTTCCAGAGCTGATCTTGCGCGCGGAGGGCGGGCTGTGGCTGCGGGTGGAACCGCTGAACACAGGCGCGTAACCCTCCCGACCCTCCCGGGCCTGGCGTAAGAACGCACCCTGCCCCACCCACCTTCCTTTGCAGGAATAAACTGCCATCACTTTGCCTGCACTTCACCGTGCGCCAGAAGGGGGCGCTGAGGGTCTACAGGGATCCTAACGGTGGGCGTGGATGCAGGAGGTGAGACTGGCGTCTCTGAGCCGGAAACCCTGACTTCCTCTTTGGCTGAACACTGAGTTCTCCCTCAAACTCAAACATGGACTTTATCCTCTGAGCAGTGGAAAACCTTTACAGGAGTTTGAGTAGGAGAGAAAGCAGGATTAAGGGCAGGTTTGGGGCTCTGAGTCTTCGGAGGCAGATCATTAGATGCACAACATTTCCACCTCCTAGACCTAGATTTTGATGTCTTAATATATCGAATCTTTTCTAATGCCAAGAAGTTTCACTGTTTCTATGGTTAATAAATTGATGTTTATTGACCCTAACAAGCCTTGTTGTTTTATAGTGTCTCTGATCATTGCAGTATCTATTAAATCACCTGCCCTTTTTGCTAATCGTTCACTCATGGGGTCATTGTTTTCCTATGCCTGGTTGTCATCGTCTAGGTGTCACCTGTCATATGTACAATATAATATGTGGCTTGCCATACTGTGAAGGCTTGCATGTTTCTGTGATGCTGAAAGCTCTGCCACCAGTATTACAGATACCAGCAGAGTCACTCATGTCAGACAAGTTTCAGTTAAGCTTCCAGACCAAGACTAGGGAGAAGAACATGGCAACCCACTCCAAAAACAATTAGCAATTGAAAATCCTGTGAATAGCAGAGAAACACAGTCAGGTACAGTGCCAGAAAAATGAGTCCCCCAGAGTGGAAAGCACTCAAAAGAAGACTGGAGAAGAATTGTCCCCTCAAAGTGGAGTCAACCTTAATGACAGGAATGTAGTCAAGCCCCAGACACCTCTATTTGCTGATGTGGCATGAGTCCAAATGAGAAGGGACAACTGTAAACATCCATTAATAATTGGAATGTGGAATGTACGTAGTATGAATCTAGGAAAATTAGAAATCGTCAAAAGTGAGATGGACTACATAAAACATAAACCTCTACATTCTAGGCACCAGTGAGCTAAAATGGACTGGTGTGGGCCATTTTGAGTCAGATCATCATATATTCTACTATACTGGGAATGACAACTTAAAGAGAAATGTGGTTTCATTCATCATCAAAAAAGACATCTCAAGATCTGAAGTACAATGCTGTCAGTAATAGAATAATAGGCATATGCCTACAAGGAAGGCCAGTTAATAAGATTATTCAAATTTTATGCACCCACCACTAAGGCCACAAATGAAGAAAGGGAAGATTTTTACTAGGTTCTGCAGCCTGAAATTGATTGAACATGCAATCAGGATGCACTGATAATTACTGGTGATTGGAATGCAAAAGTTGGAAACAAGGCTGCTCAGTAGCTGGAAAATATGGATTTGGTGACAGAAACCATGCTGGAGATCTCATGATAGAATTTTGTCAGACCAACAAAGTTTTCATTGCAAGTATTTTTTTTTTTTTTTCGGTACTGGGGGTTGAACCAGCTTGCATGCTCTGCAAGTGCTGGATCACTGAGCTGTGCCCCCTGCCCATTTAAAAAAATTTTTTTTGAGACAGAGTCTCACTAAGTTATGCAGACTGCCTCTGGTCTCGAACTTGCGATCCTCCCACCTCCACCTCCCGAGCTGCTTGGATTACAGGTGTGCGCCATTGTGCCCGGTGCTTGCAAGTACACTTTTTTCACCAACATAAATGGCAACTGTATGCCTAGAATTCACCAGATGAAACATACAGGAACCAAATTGACTACATTTGTAGAAAGACGTGATGGAACAGCTCAATATCAAAAGCCAGGACAAGACCAGGTGCTGATTGTGGGCCATCAACTATTCATATGCAGCTTCAAACTGAAACTAAAATAAATTAGAACAAGTGTACAAGAGCCAAGGTATGACCTTGATTATATTCCTCTTGAGTTCTGAGACCACCTCAAGAATATACTTGATGCATTTAAACACTGATGATTGAAGACCACATGATTTGTGGCATAACATCAAACACATCATTCATGAGGAAAGCAAAAAGTTATTTAAAAGGGAGGAAAAAAAGAAAAGAGCAAATTACACGTCAAAATAAACTCTGAAACTTGCCCTTCAATATCAAGCAGCTAAAGTAAAAGGACATGACAAAATGAAAGAACTAAACAGAAGATTTCAAAGGGAAGCTCAAGAAGACAATCCAAGTATTATAACGATACATACAAAGAACTGGAGATAGAAAGCAAAAGAGGAAGAACAGGTTCTGTTTTTCTCAGTCTTAAAGAATTGAAGAAAAATTCAAGCCTTGAGTGGTAACAGTAAAGGATTCTAGAGGGGAAATATTAAGCAACATTGGAAACATCAAAAAAGATGGAAGGAAGACATAGTCATTATATCAAAAAGAAGATTTGGTAGATGACCCACCATTTCAAGAGGTTGCATGTGATCAGGAACCAATGGTACTGAAGAAGAAGTAGAAGCTACCTTGAAGGAATTGGCAAAACACAAGGCTCAAGGAATTGATGGAATACTAACTGGGATATTTCAACAAAGAGATGCAGCACTGGAGGTGCTCACTTGTTTATGCCAAGAGATTTGGAAAACAGCTACCTGGCCAACTGACTGGAAGAGATCCACATTTGTGCTTATTCCCAAGAAAGGAGATCCAATCAAATGCAGAAACTATTGAACAATATCATTAACATCTCACGTAAGTAAAATTTTGCTAAGGATCATTAAAAACAACTGCAGCAGTATATTAACATGGAATGGACAGAAAATCAGGGTGGATTCAGAAGAGGGCATAAAATGAGGGACATCATTGCTGATGTCAGATGGATATTAGCTAAAAGCAGGGAATACCAGAAAGACGTCTATGTTTTATTGACTATGCAAAGGCATTTGACTGTGTAGATCACAACAAATTATGGATAACATTGTGAAGAATGGGAATACCAGAGTATTTAAATGTACTCACCAGGAATCTGTACACAGATGAGGAGGCAGTCATTCAAACAGAACAAGGAAACACTGGTTTAAAGTCAAGAAAGGTGTGCACTAGGGCTGTATCCCTTCACAGTACCTCTTCAGTCTCTATGCTGAGCAAATAATTTGAGAAACTGGACTTTATGAAGAAGAATGTGGCATCAGGACTGGAGAGAGGCTCATTGACAATCTGTTGTGCAGATGACACAACTTGCTGAAAGCGAAGAAGATTTGAAGCATTTACTGATGAAGATCAAAGAACAGAGCCTTCAGTATGGATTATGCCTCAACATCAAGAAAACAAAAATCTTTACAACTTGGTCAGTAGGCAACTTCATGATAAATGGAGAAAATATTGAGGTTGTCCAAGATTTTGCTTTATTTGGTTCTACAATCAACACCCACAGAAGCAGCAGTAAGGAAACCAAAAGACACATTGCATTGGGGAAAGTTCTTCCAAAAGACCTCTTTAAATTGTTTAAAAGTAAAGATAACACATTGAAGATGAAGGTGTGCTTGACTCATGCATCATATCCTATGAAACCTGGATATTGAATAAGGGAGATAGGAGGATTGATGCTTTTGAATTATGGTGCTGGGAAGAAATATTGAATATGCCACAGACTGCCAAAAGAACCAACAGATCCATCCTAGAAAAGTGCAAGCAGAGTGCTCCTTGGAAGCAGGGATGGTTAGATTGCACCTTAACGTATTTTGGACATGTTGTCAGGAGGGACCAATCCCTGGAGAATATCATGGGAGAGTGGCAGGTCAATGAAAAAAAGGAAGATCCTCAAATAGGTGGATTAACACAGTGGCTGCAACAATGGGCTTAAATGTAAAAAATATCATGAGCCTGGCACAGTATCAAGGAGTGTTTCCTTCTATTGTACATAGGGTCGCTATGAGTTGGACCTGATTCAATGACACCTAACAACAACAGAACTCCCAGAAGCCCTGTAAATGGAACCCAGTGGTGAAGAAGATTGCATAGAAACTACTGATGAGTAATAATACATTTTGAAGCTTACTGGTTTAACATAATGAGGGCTGGTGATTGCTAACAAGTGTATAAGTCAGAGCTCTGGTTCTTCTGGATGGGGATGGGACCACTCATGGTATGTATTCAGTTGTGGGTGAGGCAGGCAGTTTGCTGATCCTAGCTCAGTTCTCTCACATATTTGGGGCTTGACCAACTTCAGATTGATTTTCAATGGCCTCATCTGGGACAACTGGACTCTTGTCCCTATGATCCTCTCCCTTCAGAAGCCATTCTGGGTTGTTCCCCTGGAAAAGAAAGGATTCTGTGGGAGGGAGAGGAGGCTGAAATTCTTCTTGAAGCTTGGGTATAATTGGAGCTATGGCCTCATCAATTTCCCCACATTCTGTTGACCAAAGTCTAGCACAAAGTCAAAGTGGGGTAAAATAGGCTTGACTTCTTTTTCCCCCTCTATTGATAAATATTGATGGGATACAGAGTAATACAGCATTTTTCTATTGTACAACTATTATATCACTTTTGATTACACTTTCATCAACTTAACAAAGTTTATGCAACTTTTTCATTAATATGTACTAAAACTCACATGCATTTATAGGTTATATTCCCTATTTTTCCCATGTACTCATGAAGTTGTATCATTTACAGAGATTATCCTCTTCCCCTTATCTCTATACATTGTTTCCTCTCCCCTTCCCACCTTCCGCAATCCTTGCTTCCCTTTGCTAGTCCCCTCCCTCTTTCTTTCTACTCTGCTTATATTTTTCCTTTCTTAGCTAAGTTAAATTGTTCACTTTTATATATCTGTTTATGTATAGTTTTTTCTTCCTTTAAGCAAGATTCAGCTCCCACGTATAAGTGAGAACATAAGGTATTTCTCTTTTTGAGCCTGTGTTCATTCATTTAAGATGGTGTTCTCCAGTTCCATCCATTTTGCTGCAAATGACATTATTTCAGTCTTTTCATTGCTGAATAATATTTCATTGTGTGTATGTATCACAATTTTTTATCCATTCTTCTGTTGATGGGAGTCTTGGTTGGTTCCATATCTTTGCAATTGTGAAGAGTGCTGCATTAAATATGGAGATGCAGATGTCTCTGTGGTATGATGAGTTGTCTCCCTTTGGGTATATTCACAGGAGTGATATAGCTGGTTTATATGGCAGTTCTATTTTTAGTTTTCTGAGGTATCTCCATATTGATTTCCAAAGTGGTTGAGTTAATTTACAATCCCATCAGTAGCATAAAAGGGTTTCTTCTTCTTCACATCCTGCCAGTATTTATTATTATTTATTTTGTTGATCTTGGCCATTCTTACTGGAGTTTGGTGGAATCTCAGAGTTATTTTGATTTGCATTTCCCTAATGGCTAGGGATATTGAGCACTTTTTCTATGTGTTTCTTAGTCCTATGAACTTCTTCATTTGAGAACAGTCTGTTCATTTCCTTTGCCCACTTGTGTTTTGGGTTATTTGTTGTCCTGGGATTTGCTTTCTTGACTTCTTTGTAAATTCTAGGAATTAGTCCTCTGTGAGTTGTGTAGGATGTGAAGATTTTCTCCCATTCAGTGGGCTCTTCCTTAACTTCTTAATAGAAGTTCCCAACAAATCACACTGCAAAGGCACAGGTACAGAAAGGAGGGAAGAAATGGGGGTGAGCGTCTTGTGAAGGGCTCAGGAAGTTTTCTTACCTTTAAGCTGATAACTCAGTTTCTTACCAGCTCATGGATTCTGCCAGTATATATGAACCCTGAGTGTCATGCAGATAAAAGAAGAAATTGACACTGATCGAGGAGGGGGCTAACCATGGTCCAGTTGTTAAGAACGAGGTTAGAGCTGGGTCACAGTTTTGGGAAGGAGAGAAAGGAGAGGATTCTGAGGTCCACACGATGCTCTGGGTGCCTCACGGCATGAAGGTAGCTCAGAGATGGGATGCAAGGAGAGAAGCGGGTGTGGAGATTCAAGTCTCCTGGCTCATTTCCACTGTGTGTCTATGGGGCCAAGTGTTTTTGACTTCTCATAATCATAAAGGAAAATTGTTCCTGAGTGCTGGTGAGAGTGTCCTTTGGCTTCAGATATGTTAAGTTATTACCTCTCTTTATGCCCTCATCTTGAAGGAAACTCAGTGACTATTTTGCTACCATCTTGGAGCTCAGCGCTCCCTGACCGAAAGGAACCAGCAACTCCTTATGCACGTGGACTTCCTGTACCATCTCACCCTAGATGGGCTGGGCTTCCATAAGGCCTGCGGTCTGCACGACTTCACAATTCTGTCATCCAGGAGAGTCACCACACCCTCCCTACTTAGGCTATTGATGACTTCCTCAAGGTCAAGGCCAAGTCCAAACTATTGGACTTCATTGATGTACTGCTGCTTTCCAAGGTGGGCTTCTCTGGAGCTAGAGCACATCTTTTAAAAATTATCTCATTAGCTTCTTTGACATGGGTATCCCTATCCTTCTCAAGATAGTTTCAGGCTCTTGGGCTGAAATGATCCTCATGCATCAGCTTGCTTAGTGCTGGGACTACAGGCCAGTGCCACCAACCCTGGCTTTAAGAGATAGACAGGGTCTTGATGTCAAATGTCAGATCAAAGAACAGGGTGGATGATGCAACTTTGCATGTGGTCCAGTAACAACTTGGAGTTGGTGCAGAGGCGTCGGGGTTTGGCTTAGGCCTAGCAGAGGTCAGAGCCTTGCCCTGACACCAAGTGGGTATCCGGGACCCACTGGGCTTGGTTGGTATAGTGGCTGAAGGCGCCAAAGAAGGACCTTAGGAGACCTGTGGGAAACAGGAGAGGAAAGGTTTATTGGGTTACTCCCCAAGTGGGGTGCAACCAGCAAGCAGCCCCTGTCAAGTGCTCAAGTGCTAGCTCTAAGCCTGCAGCATTCTATGCACTGGTGGAACAGTTCAGCCTTAAAGGCACAGCTGCAAGCAGTTGGTGTTCTGCTGGGCTGGAGGTCCAGTGGTCTTAACTCTCTCAGCTTGCCTTCTCTGCCTCCCTCCTTCCCAAGGATAGGAGGAATTGGGAGGCTCTTCTTGGCTTGCTTGTAGCCTTTGGCGCTTCGGGGCCCCTGGTCTTTATGTGTAGGCTTGCTTGGAGATCTTCCGCTGGATTCAGGAGTGCTGGATCAAGGTGATGGGGTCCAGACAGCAGTTGAGGGACGGTGAGAGGTGAAGGGGTGAAGGGGGTCCAGGAGTCCTGCTTATATAGGGTCCCGGAGGGGGGTGTGTACTGGGGTTAGCCAATCAGGGCACATTCCTGGCAGGTACAGCAGGTGAACTGTCATACCTGTCAGGTATGGGCAGTTATTTAACTGAGATGCTAGGGGTATCCAATCAAAATTGAGGTAGTTGAGGCTGGTCAGGCTGGTCAGGGGCCATCCTTGCTCACTCGATGGGAGGGGTAGGAGTGAGTGAGTGGAATGTGGCCCTGGGGTCAGCTAAAGGTCAGTCCCTCATGCTAGTATGAGGGACTCTAGTTATGGAGTGCGTTTTAAAAATCCCCAACACAGAGGATACTCAGAAGCTGTGGAAGGTATCTGAGAATGGGTGAGACAAGCATTTTAGATGAGGGCGCTGGGATGAAATCATTGGGGGCTGCTAAATCTCACTGTAGATATACTCTGTTTAGTGGATTTACTCTATTTACAAGTTGAAAAGTTGGAGCACCGCAGAATCTGTATCTATGTCTGTGTTGACAGCTGTACCAAACTCCATGATCACAGCAGCCTATTCATTACTCATGGCAACAACAGCTTCCAGAGTAGCAGTGTAGCCATGGTTTCTCATTCCCAGGCTCCCCTTTCCCTGGCCATGTGATGTTTTTACCTGTGTGTGAAGCGAGTGTTACACCTCAGGAGGCAGGTCTGCTTTTCATGAGCCTTTTAGCTTGTATAGGATAGGATCTTCTTCCTTTCACACTAGGGGTGCAGATAGAGAAAAGAGAAGACAGAGAAAAGGAGAGGAGGGAAGAAAAGAGGAGAAAAGAGAAGAGAAGAAAGGAAAAAAGAAGAGGAGAGAAGAGTGGGGAAGAGAAGAAGAGTGGAGAAGAGAAGAAGAGAACAGGAGAAAAGGAGAGGAGGAGAGGAGAAAAAAGAAGAAAAGAGAAGGGAAGAGGAGAGAAGGGAAAGGAAGAGAAGAAAGATGAGAAAGAGGGGAAAGGAGGAGGAATGCAGAGAAGAGAGGAGAAATCAAGAGGAGAAGGGGGCATTTTGTTCTGGAGTAGAAATAAGTTTTCTCAAAGTACAAAGGTAAAGTCTATAGGTTTAAAGAGCCTTCAGGGAAGATAATATTTTCTGGATTTAGCACCTGAGAATCAGCGCAAATGGCTTTGGAGTAATGCTTAATTTCTGACTTCCATGGTAAATAGTCCTTGAGCCATTCTGTATGCCAGGATCCCAGTAACTTTCTCTCAGAAATCGTTCACCATTCAGAAACATAAAAACCATCATGAATCATTGGTTTCTCCAGGCAGGGACAAACCAGGGCTATGCTATAGAGAGGTATAGGGTGCAGGTGGGCTTGGATGTCTGGACAGAAGATGGATCTCCAAAAATGGTCTCAGGTTAGACTTGGGAGCCCTCAGAGTGGGTGTGATCTGAGGAGCCTTGCCTTCTGTTCATGACGAAGATGGAAAGGGGCTATCAGGTGAGGACATCCGAGCTGAGGCTGACACCTTCGTGTTTAGGGGTGAGGGTCCAGGGTGGGACTACAGAGGGGCAGGGGTCTCTCCATTCCAGGCACGTGGTGGGTGGGATTTGGATGACTCCATTCTGTGCATCCTCCTTTCCCTCCATTCTTCCCTGGTCCTCAAGTCTGGGCGCTGTCCACCTTGTGGTGCTGAAGCAGCCCAGTGACCCGAGGCTGCCAGGTATCAGTCCACGACACCATGGCCAGACATCTCTCTTTGGTCCTGTACACCAAGTGAAGCACCCAGAATACCAGGAGTGCTGCTGGCAGGAGGTGGGGCTGCTCCTGAGGGACTGTGAGCCTGAAGAGATTGAAAGGTGAGAACGGGTCCTCAGGGCCTGATCCTGAACTTCTGTCTCACTGGCTTTGATTCCCAGTGGGGAAAGGGAAGCTCTTTTTGCTTTTTATTCTATTATTTCTTGGTGGGATTAGGAGCTGAGCTTAGAGTAAGGACCTGGTACCCAGCCTGGTTAACAAGGGAAAGGTGATAGAATTTGGAGACAGAAAAACCTAGGCTGCAGGGGGAATTAGTGACAAAATATAAGGGTGGATAATGCAACTTTGCAAAGGACTCCCCCTCTTCTCTCTTCCTGCTCTCTCAAATAACATTCTCTCCGTACGTCTTCCCTCCCTGACACTTTGTTCTTCTCCTGCACCCTAGTTCCTACCCTACTGTCCTGTCCCGTCCAAGGATTCTCAGATGACATAACCTGGAGGTTAATGTCATCTACTTATGTGTTGTCCAGAACCCTTCCATCATTCCTCCGTGCAGCCCATGTTCAGCAAACCGTCCCACACTGCCCACCCTCCTCCAATTCTGTGCCTACCCCCACTTTGTGCCCTGGAGACCTCCCAGGAGCTCCCAGCTTGGTGACCGACCAGGTCCAGCTGGGGACACTCCAGGGCCTGTGGGCAGGGACGGGATTGAGGGTATAAGAAGAAAGGCTAGGGGTAAAGAAGCGGTGGTCTCTTGAAATTTGCGTGCAGCCGGGGAAAAGTGGTAGAGGTCAAGAAGAAGCCTGCGTGCATGGAGTGGGAGACAGAAGGAAGAGGAGAAGTTGGATGAGGAGAAAGAGAAGATAAGAAAGGAGAGGAAGAGAGAGAAGGTTTGCATGGGAGGAGGGCTGTCAGAGAAAGATGAGGAATGAAGGAGGAAGGGGGGAGCGAGAGAGCCAGAGAGAGAAATTTAGACAGAGAGGATGATAAAGAACAAATATATGTGCTTATTTTGTTTCTTTTTTCTTTGCATTTCCATCTTGCTCTCTTACACTAAGGGACATTTATTTATAGGTAATTTTGTTAACTTTTTTTTTTTTATATGTCATGTCTGCCTCAGAAAAAGCTTGTAAAGATACCTGGCTAAATTATCTCCCATACTTTCCCAATTCTTGGCTTTCCTGATTCTCACAAACTCGATCCACCTGGGGCTTATTTTATTGTTGGGAGAAGAGATTTGACTGGGCAACCCAGGGGCTGCTGGCCTCTGATTTGCTCCCTCAGTAATTGTTGGGTGAGGGGTTGCTTAGGGACGACCTGGCCCAGCATGACCACGTGCATCAAGGGGCGTCTATGGCTGCATCTCCCGGTTTTGGAATTTGCCCACTTGGCACCCAGCACGTTGAGCTCCCTGACAGCCGAGTCATCCCCAAAGGTGCCTCTCTCCTCTCCTCCCATTGTCTTCCATTGCAGGGAGAGGGCGGAATTTTAATCTGGGAAGTCAGACCTCACCTTCCCCCAGTGCACAAACACCTGTCTCCTGCTGGCTGTGCTGGGAGACCCTGCCCAGCAACCTTGTCTCTGGCTCTCCTGCAGGTCTGTGACCCCTTCCACTTTGACCTGGAAAACACCAAGGACAGGTCGCCTCTGGCTTTTATTCCCTTCTCAGCTTGGCCCAGGTGAGGGCAGCCAGGGACAGGGTGAGGAGCATGTTGGGGTGTGTGTGTGGAGGGTGGTCTTAGCCTGAAGTTGGGATGGTCAGGGTACCAGGTCTCCTTCCAGACGCTCCTGTGCAGCAAATGCGCAAAGGTGTGGGGAAGGCGGGTTGGGGAGGCCCAAGAGGGGTGGGCGGGGTGCTCAGAGCCCCTCCCCACCTGCTGATCTCAGTTTGGGGCTGAAGGCTGGATCAAGTTCGGGGTGCCTTAGCACCCCTCACTGCCCCTCAGGCTGACCAGGGTGGGGCCGGGGTCCCTGGCCAGGTTCCAGTACCCTGAGGCCTAGATAGGGTTCTGGGCTCAGTTAGAGTCTGGAACTCGTCCCATAGGAACTGCCTAGGGCAGATGTTCACCAGGAGCAAAATGATGGTGGCGCTGTCGCTGATGCTGCTGCGCTTCCACGTCCTGCCCGACTACGGCTTCCCGGGCTGATCCTGTGCCAGGAGGGTGGGCTGTGGCTGCAGGCGCGTGGTGACCCACTGCAGCCTGGCCTTGTACATATACTGCTCCCGCCATCTACCTAGCTTTATAGATTCCTAGCAGTCAAATGTGGCTATCACCTGGGTCTAAACCTCCCTTTATGCTATCAAGGGTGCTGGGTGTTACAGCAATCCTGTGGCAGTGTGACCTTAGGTGGAGTTAGGAGTGGTGTCTTTGAGGCCAACTCCTGACTTTTCATGCTTAAGCCCTACTACTGTGGCGTCCAATCCCGTCATATCTCAGAAGCTAGGCAGAGTTGGGCCTGGTTAGTATTTGGATGGGAGGCCACCTGGGAACACCAGGTGCTGTAGGTTTTGGAGAAGGACCTGGCAACCCACTCCCAAAAAACAAATAGCCATTGAAAACCCTATGAATAGCAGAGAAGCACTGACAATAATGTTTTTCCTGTGTACTAGGGTCGCTGATTTGGACAGCGACTCAATGGCACCTAACAACAACCCCAGATCCCCTATGCTGAAGGTGGACTGTCCTCAGCCAAGCATGAACTTGTTATCTTGGCAATAGGGAACCATGTAGGGTGTCTGAGAAGCAGAAGGACCAGGGTTAAGGGCCTAAGAGGTTTTGCCTCTGAGTCACGGAGACAAACCCTTAGCTGTATTCCATTTCCACCATCCTGACCTGGATTCTAAGCTCATGGTATCCCGGTCTTTCCTCACCTTCTGATTCATCACTGTGGCTACTAAATTACTACAATCATGAAATATAACAAGCCCAGTTATTTTGTTCTTGTTTTTGTTGGGGTCTTGCTCTGTTGCCCAGGGCCATCTTGAACTCTTGGTCTTAAGGGATCCTCCTGCCTCAGTCTCCAGAGTAGGTCTGACTAGAGGCTGTGTGACACCATATTGGGCTAGTCCTAGATTTTCTTTATAGTGTCTTTAGTCATTGCAGTCTCTGTACCTGTTATATCTCCTGTTATTTTTGCTCATTTTCTACTCATAGGTTCGCTGTTTTTATATGCCTGTTGTCTTTGCCTGGGTATTGCCTGTCATATTTGAAGGAACAATGGGGCAGAAAGTTAGAAGCAGTCTGGACAGGTAGTGCTGTGTTGCTGAAAAGCTCTGAGAGAAATGAAGAGATGGACAAACAAGAATGTTAGTGAGCTATGGCCAAGAGCTGCTAGGGTTCTCCCTATCCTCTCCTTATATCTTAATTTTATTTTTTCATAATAATCACATCAAACAGAGAAGGAATGCATGAACTTTTTAAACCTTGTCACTATTTCTCTAATCTCTTTTTTCTTACTATGCATTATATAATTATACCAATCAAAGGCATGGTCAACCTAGAGGGCAGGCCAAACTCTCTGGACATTCCCTCCAAATCACAAGAGATGATCAGTAAGTGACCTTCCAGGAACCATGACATCAACAAGTGTTCTCAGACTCATTGTACTACATACACCAGTAAACCTTTGCAATGTCAAGCAAAGGTCACAGTGACCAGGTGGGCAATTATGCCTCTCCCTCTAGCAAGGCCGGCATCTTGGCCTTTCCAGGGAGCCTTGCCTTTTCTGTTGGCCTCTCCATGACTGTGCCTGTCTTAGGTTGTCCCTCTGCTTTTTGAGGGATCTTACCCGTCATTGGCTATCCAGTCCTCTGGAGGGCCAAACTGGGTGAAGGGAGAAAAATTCACTATAACATATTTGGGGGTGCAGCATTCAGGGGTAACAGTGCTGAATTCATGCTATGGTCTGAATATTGTTGCACTGAACCCCAATTTGTACATTGAAACATAGTCTCCAATATAGTGATTTTTTTTTCTTTTCTTTTTTTTTTTGCGGTCCTGGGGGTTGAACCCAGGGCCTCGTGCCTGCATCCTCTGCAAGTGCTGGACCACTGAGCTGCACCCTCAGCCCATTTTTTTACTTTTTGAGACAGGGTCTCGCTAAGTTACACAGACTGCTTCTGGTCTCGAACTTGTGATCCTCCCGCCTCCACCTCCTGAGCTGATGGGATTACAGGCGTGCGCCACAGGGCCAGGCCTCCAATATAGTGATATTAATTGTTGGAGATGTCGGGAGGTGATTTGGCCATGATCTCTCCTGGATAAGATGTTTGTTGTTGGGTGCTGTCAAGTTATGTCCAACTCACAGCAACCCTATGTACAACAGCATGAAACACTACTTGACACTGTGCCATGTCTGGCATTATGTCAGTGCTTCTCTGCTATTCATAGAGTTTTTGATGGCTGATTATTTCGGGAGTAGGCTGCCAGGTCCTTCTCCTAAGCCTACAGAATATGGTGTTCCCAGGCAGTCTCCCATCCAAGTACTAATGAGGCCCGACCCTGCTTAGCTTCCAAGATCTGATGGGATCGGATGCCAGGGTGGTACAGCTGCAGGCTGTGAGATGATTAGCAGCTATAAAACAAGAAAAGATCATTGCAGGACTAATGATGTGTCTCAGTGGTAGAGCCCTTGCCTAGTTGGACACAACTCGATAGCATCTAACAACTACAACAGCAACAACAAAAATATTATATCACAGGAAATTTTTGATTTTTAAAGATGCAGTTTTGGTTGGGTGTGGTGGTGCATGCCAGTGATTCCAGTGACTTGGATGGTGGGGGCATCAGGATTACAAGTTCAAGGCCAGAGGCAGCCTGTGTAACTTAACCAAATCCTGCCTCAAGATAAAAAAAATTTAAAAAGCAGTTAGGGGTTCAGCCCCACAGTAGAGTGTGTGCAAAATGTGTTCATAGGCCTTGGTTTCAACCCTGCAGTACTGCAAAAAAATAAAGAAAGAATTCCTCAAGGAAAGATGAAAATGTCTTGGAACTAGATAATAGTGAAGGTTACACTAAATGCCATTGAATTGTGTAGATTAAAATGGTTAAAATAATAGACTTTATGTTATATGAATTTTACCTCCATGAAAATGCTATTTTATTAAACATACATTTTGTTAATCTGTGTTATTCATACAATAATATCTTGTAAACACCTTTCCATGACATTGCCGAAAGGTATGGAATGTTGTTTGTGGTCTTTAAAACCTTTCTGTTAAATATTAAAGGCCTTCAGATTCAGTAGTTGGGACTGTTTGACAGGTGGTGCCTAAATTTTTCAAAGTAATATTTCTGACAGGAAATACATTCAGTCTGTAAAAAATAAAATACACAGTGAAAAATACTGTTAATTTACCTGCACATCATATCATCTTTAAGTATAGACTTTCTTTGACATGTCCTTGCATAGTACATTTAAGAAAATAATATGTGAATGTAGACACATTCTGTCTCATGTTAAAACTACGTTTACATTTTCAGAAGTAATGTGTGCTCTAGTTGGTATACAGTTCTGAGTTGTGACAAGTGGATACAGTGTGTGACCACCACCAATTTAGTCACCCTCAGTAGACATAAATCTCCTTCTCCTCTAACCTCTGGAAACCATTGATCTATTCTTCCTCCTATAATTATGAATTTATTGTGTTGTTGTATGAGTTGGTTTATACAGTGTCTGTCCTTGGGGTCTGACTTTTTTTATTAGGATATAGCTTTTAATATACATCCATGTAGCAACATTTTGTTTCTTTTTACTGCTAAGTAGCATTCCACAGCATGGATGGGCCATAACTTAAACAATATTCAATCTTGCTATCCTTGAACATTGTATATCTCTCCATTTATTTGGATTTTCTTGGAATTCTTTCATCAGTATGTTGAAGTTTTCACCACAGAGATATTGCATATACTTTGTTATATTGATACCTGAGCATGTTCCTTCTGGCATATATTTCTTTAAAAATGGATTTCTTAAAACATTTATTTTCAAATTCTTTATTGTTTTAAATCACAGGAGATGGCCTCATTTTATCTTTAAAGTTCCACACCGTAAACATTTTAGGCCTGCATGTTCAATAAGTTTTCCCTGACTTCTCCAACCCTTTTAGATTTAAAAACCATTCTTAGCCCATGTTGTTGTTGTTGTTCAGTGCCATGGAGCCAGTGTCTGACTCATAGTGACCCTATGTACAATAGGTGAAACAACTGTCAGTGTTTTTCTGCTATTCACAGGGTTTTCAGTGGCTGATTGTTTTCTGGGAGTGGGCTGCTGTGTCCTACTCCCAAGCCTACAGGACCTGGTGTTCCCAGCTGGTCTCCCATCCAAGTACTAACCGGGCCTGACCCTACTTAGCTTCCGAGATCTGATGGGATAAGATGCCACAGTGGTACGGCTGCAGGCATATTCCTAGCCCACAGACCATAAAAAAAGAAATCACAGGCCAGATTTGGTCTGTAGGCCATAGTTTGCCAAACTCTGGAATACAGAAATAGAATTGATTTTTATATATTGACTAGAAGTCATTTCCATTGGATGTGAGTAATGACATTTCCTTAATCACAAAAAAGTCCTTCCCTTGACTTCACCTCCTCACCAACCAATGTTCCATTCTTTGCTTCATAATGGGGCCAAATGTTTCAGAGTGATCCATACTTGGGGTGCTAAATATCTCCTTTCTCACTCCAAACAGACTTTGAGAATCTAAGGATCATGACGTTGAGTGAATGGAGAGGGAAGGTGGGGAAGTGTTGGTCTGCGAGTCCCTGAGACCCTGCTACACTCGCCTGTAGAGTTCTCCAAATACAGGCAGGCCTGGTGCCAACATCTGGATGCTGAGGGACCTGATCCTCTCCTGAGCATGGATGGTGCTCCCTCTGCTGATAAGTTTGGGAACAGCAGGCTCTAAGGAGTGGTCATTACTTCAATGTGTGTGTGAGACACTGTGTGAGTATGTGACTGTGTAAGGGTACATGTGAACATGTGCACTTGTTCAAGTGTATGTACAGGTATGTGATGTTTTTATGTGTGTACATAATTGTGTGCGGTGCATAGGAATGTATACATATACACGTGTGCCTGTTTGTGTATGTATTAATACAGTTAGTGATTGAGAGTGTGTGCACGTGTGTGTGTTGGAATCACTGAGTAATGGTAGCCATCCACACTATGCTATGTCCACAGTTGAAGCTGTTGGCAGAGCCTCTGGCCCTGCCCCAGGCTTGACCCTTGCAGTGCTGGCAGACCATTCTGAAGAATCCCTACCCTTGAGGGCATGCCTGGTAGTGAGCGGTGGGTATGTTGTTGTTGTTAGGTGCCATCGAGTGTGTATCCGATGCATAGGAACCCTACAAAGAACAGGGGAAACACTATTGTCAGTGCTTCTCTGCTGTTCATAGGGTTTTCAATGGTGGATTGATATTTAGGAGTGGGTTGCTGGGTCCTTCTCCCAAGCCTACAGCACTGGGTGTTCCCAGGTGGTCTCCCATCAAGTACTAAGCAGGCCTTGGCGGTCTCCCATCCTGCTAAGACCCTGCTTAGCTTCTAAGATCTGATGGGATCAGATGCCACAGGGCTATGGCTGCAGGTGAGGGGTGGGTATAAGAGGATAAATACCCCAGCTCCCTCGTTCTGGGACCGGTGACCCTGAGGCACATGTTGGGTGCTGTCCATCTCCCAGATCTCCCAGCAGGACTGATTTTCCCGGTTTCCCACAGTGCCAACTTCCTTCCTCAAGCTCCCTTTAACTTCTGCTTCCCCTTCGCATCTCCCTCCCCCTCTGCGCTGCTGGTGTTTCCTGGGATCACCTCCCAAAGAGACAGCTGGCAGGTGAACTCTTAGGGTCACCTGCAGATAAACGATTGCACTTGAATTTTTGCACCAGAGTCTGATTCTGGAGAACCCAAACTGGAACACACATGTTGGGTGGCTTCTCCCATCCCCATAGACCTATTATTGTGTCCTTATTACTGCAGAGGAATTGAGGATCAGAGAGGGTAAGCCATTTGCTCAAGGTCACACAGTTAGTGAACAGCATAGCCCAGCCTTGACCATGGGCTGTTTGACCCCAATCCATGCAGTTTCTGCTTTCCTAAAAGCCTTATAGGACCATGGAATGAAGGAGGGATGTTTACAGACAGCAATTTTCCTGATGCATGTGCCAAGTTTGACCCCAATCCATGCAGTTTCTGCTTTCCTAAAAGCCTTATAGGACCATGGAATGAAGGAGGGATGTTTACAGACAGCAATTTTCCTGATGCATGTGCCAAAGGGCCCCAAGCATCACAGTTGGCGCATAACTCTTCATTTTGTCATTGAAGTAATAATGGCACATGTAAACTTTGTGCACCCAGGTGTGTAGTTGTTAGCCTTTGCTCATTTAACTTATTTGATTTTCACAGCACCATGCTATTAACTCCAGGCAGTAGGTGGGGAAACTGAGGCACGGAATGGGAAAGAAACGTGGCCAAAGTCACACTGCTGGCTTGATGTGAGCTGCCCAGTCTGCATGTTACTCCTGGTTCCCAACGATAGTTCTCTCTGCTTCTCAGAAATCAAGTAAAAGGAGTTCTACTACATACCAGGCATGGCACTAAGTTTTGTTTTTAAAAATGTAATTTTAGTTGTATAGATTGGTACTTACTATGTAAGGTGCTCTCCAGACTTCAAGTGAGAAAGGAAGGGCGTTGTCTTCCCCTGCCTGCCTGGACCCCATCAGCTCAGGTCCCCTCTCAGCCTCCCTGGCCCATCCTCACCCCCTCTGCCTCCCACTAAGCCCAGCCTCTATAGGTGCTGTTCCTCCTGGGCTTTTTTATTTCTTGGCCCTGACTTTCTTAAGCCCCCGAGGGCCTGGATTCTTCATCCCTGCTCCTAAAATCATGGCTCAACCCAGAGCCTGCGCTGTTTGGACGCAGGCCATGCACTCTGCCCCTATGCAGTTGGTAGGCAGAGGCTTTCTTCCTGGAGACTCCTAATTCTGCTCTGAGTAAAGATGCCCCATGTCCACCCAGGCCAACTGGCAGAGGAGCTCGGGAGATGCTGAGGCACAAGGCGTGGCCTGCCACGGGTCTCCTGGCACCAGAAATCTGGAGTTCACTGTTATCTCTGCTGCCCTCTGTCCTTGGAAGGGCAGTGGTAGCTGTAAATGTAGGAACTCAGAGTCACCACTGCCTACCCAATTATATCACCCGCTCCACGTGAGAGATGGCAAGTGCTGAGCATCCAGTGCCCATGCCACATGACCCTGAGTTGGTTCACCTTTGAACCTTGCTGTGTTGGCTCCCTGCCCACATAGGTAGGAGGCAGCAGGGCCTGTGAGGGATTGGCTGGTCCAGCCCAGCCCAGCCCAGCCCAGTTCAGCCCACACCAGCCCAGCTCAGAGTCTTCCACATCAAAGAGCCCGGAACAAAGAAGTCCCAGAGGAGGGGAGAGGAGGTTTGGGAACAAGCTGCTGCTGAGAAAAGGTGCCAGGCTGAGGGTGGTGGCGCTTGGTTGTCCCAGACCAGATAGGAAAGGCACTGCCCAAGGTGGGGGTGGCTCCACAGAGCGAGATGGCCAAGGCAGGGGCAGCAACATGGAGCCAGGTGGCCTGAGAGACTGGCAATCATCCCTGGCAGTCTCCCTAGGATTTGGGCAGATTAAGACTACAGACACTCTCCCCCATCCTCTTTCTCCCCCCTCCTCTTCCCCTCCTCCTTCTCCTCCTCCTTCTCCTTCCTCCTCCTCCTCTTCTCCTCCTCCTCCTCCTTCTTTCTCTTCTTCCTCTTTTTCTTCTCTTCTTCCCTCCCCTCCCCCTCCCCTCCTCCTCCTCTTCCCCCCTCCTCCTCTTCCTTCTTCTTCTTCCACCTCTTCCTCCTCTCCCTCCCCTTCCCCTTCCCTTCCTCCTTCTCCTCCCTCTTCTTCCTCCCCCTCCTCCTCCTCCTTCTTTCCCTACTTCCTACTTCTTCCATCCTCCAACATCACCTCTTCCCCTGGATCCCCTGGGTCTCCCTCCCCCTCCCTGCCCTGCCCCCAGCACTCCCAGGCCCTGCCCCTGTCCAGCGTCCCTGGAGTCCCCGTCCCTTCCTGAACCTCCGGATCTCACCCTCTGTGCATCTCCCCTGCAGGATGCTGCAGCAGAGCCTGTCCTGGCTGGGGCTGGGGTGGGTGACAGCCTCCCCGTGGCTGCTCCTGCTGCTGCTCGGGGTCTCCTGGCTCCTGGCTCGGGTCCTGACCCAGGCCTACGCCTTCTATGAAAACTCCCGACGCCTCCGCTGTTTCCCACAGCCCCCGACACGGAACTGGCTCATGGGTCACCTGGGCCTGGTGAGTGTGCAGCAGGTGGGGTCTGAGGTGTCAGAGTAGGTGGGCTTTGGAGGGGTCAGGAATGGGGCTCAAGGAGTTGGGGGTAGAGGGTGCACTGGGGTGCATGTGTTGCCACCCCAAGTCTTCCTCATATCCATGTCCTCCCACACCTAGTCTGCTTTGTATTCATTTCCAGTCTGTCTTCCTCACATTAGTGCCCCTGGGTGGGGCTCCCAGGGCGGCTGACACACAGTGAGGACCTTGGCATTCACATTGTATGCCCTGCTAGACTTGAGGACCCGTGTTGAAGGTCAGCTCCCCTTATGGACCATTTCTTCGTGTACGCCCATCTCTGCGCTTCCAGTTACTCCCAGGAGTGATCTTTGATCCCCCTTCCCAATCACACATGCGTAGGGCATAGCTGGGCCAGAAGAGAGGTAGGGGCTGTTTCTCCCTCTCCCTTCCCAGGACTCTTTCCTCTGATCCTGCTCTCCTCTGCTAAGATGTATGCTTGAGCCCCATTATTCAACTTGGGAAAAACCGGCCACTCATCCTTCTTGATGCCTTCCCTGACGCCTCCCTTTTCTTTGCACTTTGACCTTTGACTTTCCCCTCCATTTGGCCTCCGTGGCTTCCCTTGCAAAGGGCTCAGGGATGGGGATGCGTAGTTGTCCAGTGAGCGCGGGCGCCGGATGCTCTGCCAGAGCCTGGGGACAGCAGGTGCTCACAGGTACGTAGACATCCCCCTTGCTGCTCCGGGGTCTCCCCAGGATGGAAGTTCCCTGGTATGTGGCTCCTTCTCTATGGGAGGATAAGATGCTGTGTGGACTACTCAGGGTATGGAAGGATGTGGGACAAGCCCAAGGGACAAATCCTGGTGTCATATTGCTGCCTACAAGTCCCTCATGTGGGGAGGTCCTCTTTTGGATTCCCTGAGGCGAGTATGACCACCCTGCTGAAAAATTCATCTTGTTAAGAAAAGGTGGACATTTCTGAGGGGAGACTACAGGACTCCTCCATCTGACCCGGGGTGCACCCTTGGGACTTGAAGATGGTCCTGAGAGAGGCAAATCAGGAGGAAGCAGAGTTTCCCTACATCCTTGCAAAATCCAGACACCCATGGCCTCCAGAAGCTGAAGGAGGGACATGTGGATGCTCCTGGGAAAGTGCATTAAATGTCAGAGTGCCCCAGAGAAAGAGAACCAATGGACACAAGTGCACATACCCAGGCACACGCACACACACATGTGCACGCACGTATGCAGAGTCATGCATCACTTAGCACCAGGGACACATTTTGAGACATTCATCAGGACACGATTTTGTCATTGTGACAGCTTCTTAGACTATATTGAGGTAAACATAGATAGTGTAGCCTACTATGCTTCTAGGCTATGTGGTATCACTTACTGTTCTTAGCATAATGAACTATATTGCATATTACTGTTCTGAATATTGCAGGCAGTTATAACATAATGATATTTATGTATGTAAATGTATCTAAATATAGAAAAATTAGAGTACAAAATGCTTAGCTATAGGAATTCTTCAGCCCCAGTGTAATCTTACAAGACCAACATCATACCTTTTGTTGACCAAATTCACACAAGTGCATGTTTACATTCATATACATGTATACATATTATATAGACAGACATGTGTGTGTAGGGAGAGAAACAGAGAGGCAGAGAGAGAAGGGGAAGTATATTTGTTTATTTATTTATTTTTGTGGTACTGGGGATTGAACCCAGGGCCTTGGGCCTCCATGCTTTGCAAGTCCTGGACCACTGAGCTGCACCCTCAGCCCACTTTTTAAAAACTGTTTTGAGACAGGGTCTCACTAAGTTATGCAGACTGCCTCTGGTCTCAAACTTGTGATCCTTCCGCCTCTGCCTCCCCAGCGTCTGGGATTACAGGCGTGCGCCGCTGTGCCCAGTGCTGGGAAGTATACTTATTAAGGAGATGGGCTTATGTGGTTAAGGAGATCACAAAGTTCACCCTATGCCATCTGCAAGCAGGACCGGGAACCTTGTATTGTAATTCAATGCGAGACCCAAGGCCTGAGATCCTAGGGGCGCAGTGGGTTTTGCTGGTGTAAGTCCTGATGTTTGAACCTGAAGTTCTTCTGTCCAAGGGCAGGAGAACATGTATGTCCCAGCTGTGCAAGTGAGAGCGAACTTGCTCTTCCTGTGCGTTTTTGATTTTGCTGGGTCGTCAGTGGATTGGATGGTGCCACTTGAATCATGGAGGGTAGATCTCCCTTACCCTGTCACTGATGCAAATGCTAATGTCTCCTGGTAACATCTCACAGACACATGCAGAAATCTTATTTCACCACCCATCTGGGCATTCTTTGGCTCTGCCAATTTGACAACTGAGATGAACCATCCCAGGAGATGACCACCCCTGTTTTGCTTACAGGTGCCTCCCACGGAGCAGGGTATGAAGGAAGTGACTGAACTGGTGAACACCTACCCCCAGGGATTTATCACCTGGATGGGTCCCGTCTTCCCCATCGTCAATTTGTGCCACCCTGACATCATCCGATCTGTTATCAATGCCTCAGGTACCATAGGGGAGCTGGTTGTGGTGGGTGCTATGGACCATCTGAAGACTTGCAGTCTCTACCCCATGCTTCTGTGCCACCCCTACGGTACCTCAGCTCCTCCTTCCCTCTTCTCTATCAGCCTTCTCCCTCTGTCCTCCATATAACTTTCTTCCACCACTGCTCCCTCCCTCCACTCTGATCCTGGTGTTCTGGGCATCCCTGAGGTCCTGCGATGCTTCAACCCAAGGCCATGTCCCAGAGGAGCCCCCAGTTTCCAGGATGTGGATCAGGACAAAGAGAATTCCCCAACCTCGTGTGTTCAGGAATGAGCCACAGGGAGACAGGCTGTGAGGGCTGAGTGCAGAGGCAAGGTCTCTGGTAGGGAAGGTGGGGAGACTTCCTGGAGGAGGAAACATGACCAGAGAGACATGACAGAGGTCAGACAGGAGGGAATTCAGGGAGAGAGGGAGGCAGGGGAATCTGGATTGATGCTGGCTGCAATGAGTAGGAATGTTTGAAGCAAGGCCAGGCAGTACAAGGGGCATCAGATCATCCCCAGTCCCAAAGCACCAAGAGGGCTTGGGACTGGGGGTGGGGGTCTGGGTTGCTATTTCCATGCCATAGCACCATGCTGTGTTGGTTCCTTCTACCCCATGCTGTGGCCTGACCCCTGCATGTTAACAGCCCACCTGCTCCAGGACCCAGGAATCTCCCCTGGGAGACCCTACTCCAACATGGCTCCCTTCCCCTGCCCTCTGCCCTTACCATCCAGGGACAGGTCAGCTGAGCAGGGGAAGGGGCAGCTTTCCACAGACACCAAAATCCTGGGTGACTGTGGCAGGTCCCTGGCTCTTTCTGGCTCCCAAGTTCTCTTTCAACAGTGAGGGGTAGAAACTCAATTTGCTGTGATGGAGGCAAAGAAAGGGAATTTAATGACTATAGGGACCAGAGAGAGTGGATCAGGCACAGTTGCATCCAGATCTCAATGTCATTGGATCCTGTCTCTTTCTGTCAGTTTTACCTTCCTATAGGTCCCTTTCACATCAGCCTTTTTCTTCAAGGTCTAAAGGACAAGTCTCAGATGTTCAGTTGCACAGGAGAACTCACCTTTCTCTCAGAGTTCCCACAAATGTCCCGTGATTGACTTTAAGGTCCTGGTTTGAATCACAACACAAAATTTTCCTTCATTCTCTATGACTCTGATCACCAAGTATCAGTAGGCATGATGCTATCAATGCTGTTGTTTTGCAAAACACAAAGCAGTTGATGGTTAAAATCTGAGGTGGCTAATTCACATAGACCAAGGCTCAGGTCTCACATATTCCACTTAGTATTTGAGAGACTGTGGGCAGTGACTTCACCCTTCAGAGCCTCAGTCTTTTCATCTGAGAAATGAGATTCAAGAGAACCCATGTGAATGTGGGGTTTGGGATCCACCTGGGGAGTGACTCTTTGTGTCCCTGGAATGAAGAGACCAGTAGTGCTGTGGACCAGGATGTCAGGAGGGAGCCCAGGCAGTGATCAGCCCAGGGGATGATGAGTTGCTTGGAAGAATTCCCAGGTGCCGGTCTGGCTCCTTACAGTGCAAGTCCTTTTCTCCATCAGCACAGAGGGGCAAGCATTGGATCCTTTTTGCTATTCTCTCAATTCAGACCTTGGAGGAAGGTCCTCTGTACACTCAGGACTTGGCGAGCACCTTTGGGGATGAGTGCTGCTGGTGGGTGGGGCCATGGAGCTCAGTCATCCGCATCCTCCACCCCACCTTCATGAAGCCTGTGCTCTTTGCTCCAGGTGGATACTGCACCCGTCCCAGCTTCTCTGCTGCTGAGGTCTCTGTGGTGCCTCCACCTGGTCTGATTACCTGAGTGTAGGCAGGATGGGCTGTGGCAGGGATGCCCCGGACTCTGTCTCACCAGAACCCCACCTGTCTCACCTCTGGTTATGTCTGCTCACATCTGGAGAGTATCCATGTTCCATCTCCTATATGGCTTCACCCCTGTATGACCTGTGTTCCACATTTACATAATGCACCGGGGTCCTGGTTATGCCTGGTGTATGTTGTACCTGGTTCACACCTTGTATCATAGGAAGATGGCCACGTCTGGGGCTCAGCGGGGGTCAAGGACATCTGGGGCATGTCAGGATGTGTCTGGTTCTTGTCTGGACATTGGTTTGATATTGCCTTTTTCTTCTGCTGGTCATGTCTGGCCCCCATTTGGGGTTTTCTGAGCTCTGACACCCGAGGTCCCTCTGAGAAGTGACCAAGATCTTATTCCAGTCTTGTCAAAGCCAGATCTTAGGGTGTATACAGATGATATCTGTGGCCTACTTGCCCCACATCCGGGTCACACCTGGGACGTTAATGGGACCACATTTAAATCCTGTCTGGGACCTGCTTGCAGGTTAGGCTGAGGCCTGCCAGACTTTCTGTGGTCTACGTCACAGCGTGGTGTCAGGTCATGTCGGTGATGTGGGTCGAGACGATGTCAGGACATGTTAACATGTATGTGTCCATGTCACATGTCTCTGTGAAGAGATGTCAGAGCGTGCTGGGGTAGACTGGGTGTCTAGGTCTCTGTTAAGGTCTGCAGTGTATTTTATGCTAGGATGTGGCGGGAGGTTTTGGGCCACGCTGGGTTGTGTTGTGGCCTGATAAGGTGTGCATTGCTATACCTGCTGCTCTACCCTGGTCTGGCCCCCCTTCTTCCCCCAACTTCCCAGATTCCTCTGCTCCTGGCCCCTTTCTCACCATGCTGGGCTTGGAGCGGGAATTGCAGGAACCTGGTTGGGAGCCCCCACCCCTTCCAAAGTCCATCCTCTACCCCTTCTTCATGTCCCTGATGGTACTGGTTCATTCCAGCTGCTGTTGCCCTCAAGGACGTGGTCTTCTACAGCTTCCTGAAACCCTGGCTGGGTGAGTATCTGCAGGGGAAGGAGGTTGGGGACAACCTGAGGGGCCAGGGGCAGGTGTTGCCTTTATCGACTGCCTTCTGCCTGCCCTTCCAGGGGATGGGCTCTTGCTGAGTGCCGGTGACAAGTGGAGCCGCCACCGTCGCATGCTGACACCCGCCTTCCATTTCAACATCCTGAAGCCCTATGTGAAGATTTTCAACGAGAGTGTGAATATCCTCCATGTGAGTCCTTGAACCCAGAATCCCAGCTGGAACTCGGGAGCAAAAGGTCTCCAGACAGATCTGTGTACAGTCCTGGCTCTGATGGGACACTTTGAGACCATTGCTCTTTCTCTCTGAGTCTCATCTTCCTCATCTATAAAATGGGGATAACAATCTACTTCATGGGAGGTCCGGGTGCTCTCACGGAGTCCCTGAATTGTAGGTGAGCAGCTTGGGTTTAGTTTTTAAGTTTTTCTCCCAGAATCTGTGTAAACTGAACACAGAGATAATGAGGAATGCATAGAAGGTGTTAAAGAATAACAAACACTTCTAAACTCACTGGTGTAAAGCAATGAAGGTTGATGATGGTCCATGGGGTGGGATGGCGGTGGGGTCTCTCACGGTATATGAACGGCTGTGGGTCAGGTGGGCAATTGGCTGATCCTGGCTCAGTTCTCTCACGTTTGGGCTGTGGCTGACTTCAGGCTAATGTTGAGTGGCCTCAGATGGGACAACTGGACTTTTTATCCATGTGATTCTCTCCCTTCAAAAGACATCCTGGGCTTATTCACGTAGCTGAGACAGTTCCATGGGAGTGTTGTTGTTGTTGTTGTTGTTGTTAGGTGCCGTCGAGTCGGTATCCGACTCATAGCGACCCTCTGTACAACAGGGGAAACACTATTGTCAGTGCTTCTCTGCTGTTCATAGGGTTTTCAATGGCTGATTGATTTTTGGGAGGGGGTTGCCAGGTCCTTCTCCCAAGCCTACAGCTTCTGGTGTTCCCAGGCGGTCTCCCATCCAGGTACTAACCAGGCCTGACCCTGCTTAGCTTCTGAGATCTGATGGGATCGCATTCCACAGGGCTACCGCTGCAGGCCCATGGGAGTGAGAGATGGCTAAAATGCCTCTTGGAGCTTCAGTTTAATTGGTGTTACAGACTCATTGGTTTGGCTAACATCGTGTCAAAGTGCAAAGTCCAGCACAGAATCAAATAGGGGTAACATAGGCCCCACCTCTTAATGAAAGTTTCTGAAAAATTATATTTCCCAGAGTGGGTATGGGAAGAAGGTAACAATTGGGGGTGAAAGTCTGGTGAAAGACTTGGGGATTTTTTTTTTTCTTTTTTCTTTCAAGCTGATAACTTAACTTGTTACCCTCTCACAGATTCTGTTAATGTATATGAGATTCCTGGCTCAGAAACAAATGGCAAATGATTACTCAATGCACAGCAAGCACCATATTTTTTAAAATTTACTTTTATTTCCCTTTTTTTCAGTACTGGGGGGTTGATCCCAGATTCTCATGAATGCTAGGCAAGTGCTCCACCACTGAGCTATGTTCTCACCCCTCTTATTTATTTATTTTTTATTCCAAGAAAGGGTCTTGGTAAGATGCACAGGCTGCCTCTGGCCCAAAGTCCTGATCCTCCTCACACCACCTGAATCCCTGGGATTATGGGTGTGTGCCATGGTGCCTGGCTGAAGTGTATGTTCTTCTTGGTTTCTATCCTTTATCCCACTCACTTAAATCAAATAGAGGTGTTACAGGTGGGGCTCCATAGGAGCCTGGTCATGATGTGTGTTGCATTACAGGGGAGAGGACTTGACTTGGTGGTGGTGTTAGGTGCCATTAAATCGGTGTTCTACCCAGTGACCCTATGTACAATAGACTAAACACTATTGTTGTGTTTCTCTGCTATTCATAGGGTTTTCAATGGCTGATTGGTTTTGGGGAATGGGTTGACAGGTCTTTCTGCCAAGCCTATAGCACTTGGTGTTCCCAGGCAGTCTCCTATCCAAAATACTAACCAAGTCTGTTCCTGTTTAGCTTCTAAGATCTGAAGGGATCAGATGCCACCTGATATGGCTACAAGGAGGCTTGACTTAGGGAATATGTTTTTACAGCAGGCAGAAGCAAGCCTGATATTGGTCCATGGGGAGTCAGCACTGCATCCCTCAAAGTTTTCTGCAAACACAACTCTGAGTAATGGTCCAGATGAGAGCATCAGGGAGCTCATTCTTACCATACCCAGCAAGGGTTTTCAGGGAACCCTTGACTATCTTTCCCAACAAAGGGATATTTTTTAAAAAACTGATTTCTAATAAGGAAGTTGAGGATAGCTAACTGTGGTGGAGGACTCATGATATGGCAGAAGTGATGCTTTGTGCCAGTTTCTTGATCTCTGCTGTGAATTTTAATTTTTACAACCCTATGAAGTAGAGGCTTGCACCCATAGCTCTGTGTTGTCTGATCCTGTCAGATCTCAGAAGCTAAGCAGGGTTGTGCCTGGTTAGTCCTTGGGATGGGAGACAACCTGGGAACATCAGGTGCTGTAGGCTTGGGAGAAGGACCTGGCAGCCCACTCCCAAAAATCAATGCTCCATTGAAAACCCTATGAACAGCAGAGAAGCACTGACAATAGTGTTTCACCTGTTGTACATAGCATTGCTATGAGTTGGGTACCAACTTTATGGTACCCAACAACACAACAATGAAGTAGAGATTAGTTTTGCCCCATTTAAGGGGATGAGTCTGAGGATCACAGAGATTAAAGAGTTTCCTCAATTTTATCCATGTAATAAGTGAGATAAGAAGTGGCGGGGCAGGGTTTGCATCTTGGTTTATATGATACCAAATCACGTCATGTTTACTGTTGCCGAAGACTTTACTGGTGGGCCCAGGGAAGGGCAATGAGCTGACCATGGGTACAAAGAATGTGGGAGGCATGGGTGGGACTTGAACCTAGGGCTCCTGACTCCCAGCCTTGGGTCCCCATCTCCTACAGTAACAGCTTCCATTTCCATGCAAGCTTGGTCTCCACTAAGGTCAGATGCCTGGGGCAGGCTGGCTCTAGGGGTTCACCATGATGTCTGGGATGGTGGAGGAGCTCAGGACGCTGAGGCCCAGCTCCAGGCCTTCATTCTTCTCTGTCCAGGCCAAGTGGCAGCGCCTGGCCTCGGGGGGCAGGGCCCATCTGGACATGTTTGAGCACATCAGCCTCATGACCTTGGACAGCCTGCAGAAGTGCGTCTTCAGCTTCGACAGCCACTGTCAGGAGTGAGTGCTTGCCCTGGGTCTGGGAACCTGGCCCACGATCTCAGGGAAGATGTGCAGAAGGACTGACCAAGAAGGGCCTTCCTGGAGGAGATGGGTCACAGCCGGCATTGAAGGGGACAGTAAAGGGGAGAGAGTGAGTGGTCTCTCCACATAGGTGGAATTATTTCAGTAAAGTCACAGGGATATGGATGAGCAGGAACATGCCACAGACAGAGGAGGCACCTTGTTAGTCAGGTTTCTGGGGAAGACAGCTCTTAAGGACTTTGAAAACCAAGCAAAGGAGTGTAAACTTTACCCTGAGGTTTCCAGGGAACCACTGAAGGTTTTGAGCTTGTATCAGTTAGTTTTCCATTACTATGACAAAGTACTTGAGACTTAAAAGGAGGAAGAGTTAAGCTGGGCATAGTGGTGCAAGCCTGTAATCCCCAGCACTTGAGAGACAGGGTCAGGAGGATTCTCACAAGTTCAAGCTCAACTTGGTCTATGTTCCAGGCCAGCCAGGGCTATATAGTGAGAGCCTATCTAAAAAAAAAAAAAAAAAAAAAAAAAAAAGGAAGAGTTTATTTTGGCTCATTGTTTCAGAAGCTTCAGTGAATGGTTGGTTTTCTGGATCACTTTTGGTCCTGTGGGGAGGGAGTGTGTCATGGCAGAAGCCTGTGTTGGAGGAGGCTGTTCACCTCATGGCAGCTGGGAAATAAAAAGGGAGACAGGAAGGAGCTGGAGTCTCAAGATTACACTCAAGGATATGCCTTCATATCCTTGAGTGTAATAACTTCTTCCCCTAGACCCACATCCTGAAATTCTACCACCTCAAGCAACCCCACTGGCTGGCATCCTAGTCTCTACCTTATCAAACTTGGGAACCACTTTCAAACTATAGCAGAGCTGTTGATGGGCATGATCAGAGCACAGCTCTGTGGAACTCTGACTAGAAGGATATGATGGTGGATGGAGAGACACAAGGGAGGGAACTGGCCCTGGACAATGCATGTTTAGCTTCGACAGCCATTGGCAAGAGTGAATCCTTGCTTGGTCTCATCTCCTAAAAGTTAGACCAGCTCTTAATAGCATGAGCAGGAGGCTTATCCTTTAACACACAGACTTTTGGGTGACACTTCTAGACAGTCCCAGCACTGATGATGAACATGACCAAAGCCTAGCTCTGTGGAACCCCAAGCATCGTGTAGGCACTAGCTGGATTGACATTGAATAGAAGGGCACAAGGGTGGGGATTGCCCATGGGCCAGTTGTTGAGAATGAGGGCTGAACTGGGTAGACAGTTTCAGGAAGGAGGTTCAGGCAGGCCTTGATCTGGGTAGGAGAGAAAGGAGAGGATTCTAATGTCCACACCATGCTCTGGGTGCCTATGAGCATGAAGACAACTCTGAGAAATGGGATGGAGGGAAAGAGAGATAGTAGAGATTTGAGTTTCAGGGTTCACTTCCACTGTGTGTCTGTGGAGCCAAGGGTTTCTGGCTTCTCATAACCCTGAAGGGAAGGAGTACCAGGCTGCTGGTGAGAACCCCCTTTAGGCTTCAGATACATTAAGTTATTGCCTCTCTTTATTCCCTTATCCTGCAGGAAATCCAGTGACTATATTGCCGCCATCTTGGAGCTCAGCGCCCTTGTGGCCAAAAGGAACCAGCAGCTCCTTATGCACATGGACTTCCTGTACCACCTCACTCCCGTCGCTCTGCACTTCCGCAAGGCCTGCCGTCTGGTGCATGACTTCACAGATGCTGTCATCCAGGAGAGGCGCCGCACCCTCCCCAATCAGGATATTGATGACTTCCTCAAGGCCAAGGCCAAGTCCAAAACATTGGACTTCATTGATGTGCTGCTGCTTTCCAAGGTGGGCTTTTGAAGCGGTGGAATGCATCTTTTAAAAGTTAATTATCTTAAGCAGGGCACAGTGGCACATGCCTGTAATCCCAGCGACTTGGGAGGCAGAGGCAGGAGGATCGCAAGTTTGAGACCAGAGGCAGTCTGCTTAATTCAGTGAGACCCTGTCTCAAAAAAGTTAAAAAAAAAAATGGCCTGAGGGTACAGCTCAGTGGTACAGCACGTGCAAAGAATGCAAGGGTGAGGCCCTGAGCTCAACCCCCAGTACCACAGGAACACACACACACACACACACACACACACACACACACACACACACACGAAAAATTAACTATTTCATGAGCTTTTTGTTTTTGAGCTGTGTCTCACTATGTTACCCAGGCTGGTGTTGAGCTCTTGGGCTGAAAGGATTCTCCTCCCTGAGCCCCACCAAGCCTGGCTTTAAGAGGTAAACTCAATCTTTATGTCTAAAGTCAGATCCGTTGACAGGGCAGATGATGCAACTTTGCATGTGGTTCATAATAACTTGGGATTGGTGGAGAGGACACTCAGAAGCCATGGAAGGCACTTGAGAAAGGGTGGGACCAACCAAAGACTGACACATTTTAGAGATGACCCTGGAATACAGTCAGCAGGGGACTACTAAATCTCACACTGTGGAGGGCCTGAGGTTTTACTCTATTTTACAAGGTCATGTTAGAGAACCACGGTTATCGTTATCTATATCTATATCTATATCTATATCTATATCTATATCTGTGTAGACAGATGCACAACCTCCTTAATCAGAACAGCCCATTTATTACTCATGGAAATAATAGCAACCAGAGAACATTGTCAGCAATGATTACCCATTCCCACTTCCCCCTTTCCCAAGACGTACATTGTTTTTACTGTATGTGGAGCACATTTTATACCTTGGAGAAATGTCTGTATTTTATGAGCCTTTGAGCTTTCACAGGAGAGGCATTTCTTCCTTCCATGGAGAGAGTGAGGAGGTGGGGTTTGTATGTGAAGGAAGGAGAGAAAAGATTTGTATGTGAAGAAGAAGGAGAAGGAGAGGATGTGGAAGAGGAGGAGGAAGAAGGGAAGAAAGAGGAAGAGGAGAGGGAAAGGAAGAGTAGGAAAAGGGAAGGAAGGGGAGGGGAAGGAAGAGGAGTCACCGGAGAGGAGAAGAAAGGAAAGAGGAGACAGGAGAAAGAGAGGACTTTGCTTTGGAGCATAAACAAATTTTCTCCAGTACAAAGGGCAAGTGTATAGGTTGACAAACCTAAGGGCTTCCAGGGGGGTAAGACTCTGTGTATTTAGCGCCTGAGAACCAGGACAAATGGCTTTGGAGTAATATCTAGTCTATAACTTCCAAAGAAAATAGCCATTCACTCTTCCCATGTGCCAGGCTGCCAGCAATATTTTCTCATAAATCCCTCATGACACATGAAAACATTCATGAGTAAGTACTTCCTCTAACCATGGAAAAACAGGAGGCGAAGCAGCCAGGGTGGAGGACTGTGGTGTGGGGGACTCTGGTGACGGTAACCAAGAGAGGTGTAGAGATGCAAGCGTGCTTGGATGGCTGGGTGTAAAATGAATCTTCAGAGATGCTCTCGGGTTAGACTCAGGAGCCCTCAGAGCTGATGTAACCTGGGGAGCCTTGCCTTTTCTCCAGGATGAAGATGGAAAGGGGCTGTCAGATGAGGACATACGAGCAGAAGCTGACACCTTCATGTTTGAGGGTGAGGGCCACAGTGTGGGACTACAGAAGGGCAGGGGTCTCTCCATCCCAGGCACGTGGTGGATGGGATTTGGATCACTCCATTTTGCCCATTCTTCTCCCTCCACCTTCCCTGGGGTCCTCAAGCCTGGGTGCTGTCCACCCGGTGGTGCTGAAGCAGCCCCATGACCCAAGGCTGCCTGGCTGCCCCTTAGGCCATGACACCACAGCCAGTGGTCTCTCTTGGGTCCTGTACAACCTGGCAAAGCACCCAGAATACCAGGAGCGCTGCCGGCAAGAGGTGCAGGATCTCCTGAAGGACCGCGAGTCTAAAGAGATTGAATGGTGAGTTCAGGGTTTTGATTCCCAGTGGGGAAAAGGAAGCTCATTTTGCTGATTCCTCCATTATATTCTTGGGGGGATTAGGAGCTGAGCTCTGCATAACAACCTAGTACCCAGCCTGGCTGACAAAGGAAAGGTTATAGAATTTGGGGACAGAAAGTTCTGGACTTCTGGGAGAATTAGTGACAACGAGTGCGGGTGGATGATGCAAATGTGCAATGGACTTCTCCACTTTCTTCCTTGTCTCTCAAATAACTTCTTAAAATACATCTTCCCTCCCTGACAGTTTGTTCTTCTCGTGTACCCCAATTCCTACCCTACTGTCCTGTCCCACCTAAGGAGTCACAAGGGACACCTGGGGGTTAATGCCATCTATGTATTGTCCAGAACCCTTGCATCCTTCATCCATGCAGCCCATGTTCAGCAAAACCACCCACACTGCCTTACCACCGCCAGTTCTGTGCCCAGCCCCATGGTGTGTTCTGGAGACCTCTTGGGAGCTCCCAGCTTGGTGGCAGAACAGGTCTAGTTGGGGACACCCCAGGACATGTGGGTAGGGATGGGATCCAGGGTGAGAGAAGCAAGGCTAGAGGTAAAGAAAGTGTTTCAGGTGAGACCCTGAATGGTGGTCAGCTGAAATTTTTGTGCAGCTGGGGAACTGTGGTATAGGTTAAAAGGACAGCTGACTGCCTGGGGGTTAGAGAGAGAAGGTGGAAGAGGGTAAGAGAAGAAGGAGAAGGAGAAATTGGAGGAGTAAGAAAAGACATGATAGGAAGGGAAAAGAAAGGAGGTTTGTATGTGAAGGTGGGGAGGTACGGAGAGATGAAGGAGGAAGAGGAAGGACATGAAGGGGGTGGGGGGAGAGAGCTGGAGAGAGGGTAACAGAGAGGGTTTAAAGGTCAACCACATTATCTGTTTATTCTGTTCCTTCTATAATTGCATTTTATGGCCTGGAGCCATAGCCTTGTGGCATCTGATCCTGTCAGATCTCAGAAGCTAGGCAGGGTTGGACCTGGTTAGTACTTGGATGGGAGATCGCCTGGGAACACCAGACACTGTAGGCTTGAGAGAAGGACCTGGCAACCTACTTCCTCCTTCCCCCCAAAAAGTCAATCAGCCATTGAAAACTCTATGAATAGCAGAAAAGCACTGACAATAGTGTTTCGCCTGTTGTACATAGGGTCGCTATGAGTCAGATACCGACTCGACATCTAACAACAACAACACAATTGCATTTTGATTTTCCTCCCTTGTCATTAGGAATATTTATTTTTATGCAAATTTGCTGACTTTTGTAAGCTAAGTGTTTGGATTTTGTATCTGCCTCAGAAAAAGCTTTTAAAGATGACTAAATTTTCTCTGTACTTTCCCAATTTTCTGTATGCCTCTTCTCAAGCACTCAATCTATCTGGGGCTTATTTTATTACTGGGAGAAAGGTTTGGCTGGGCAACAGAGGGACTGGCAGCCTCTGATTTGCTCCCTGGATAACTGTTGGGTTGGGGGTTCCTTAGGGATGACCTGGCCCAGCTGCCCTTCCTGACCATGTGCATCAAGGAGAGTCTACGGCTACACCCCCCGGTCACAGTCATCACCCGCTGCTGCACCCAGGACGTTGTGCTTCCCGACGGCCGGGTCATCCCCAGAGGTGCCCACTACAGCAGGGGGAGGAGGCTCCTGGGCAGACACTGGGCCCATCGGGCAGCAGGTCCTTGTCCTAATGCCCTGTGCTCTCCCACAGGTGTCATCTGCATCATCAGCATTTTCGGGATCCATCACAACCCAGCTGTGTGGCCAGACCCTGAGGTGCGGACTGTCCTCTCCCACATTTCTCCTCCATGGCAGGGGTCCTACAGTAGAGGGCGGGATTGTGAGCGAGGCCAACAGACCTCACCTTCCCTGGACACACTCATGTTTGTCCCCCCTGGGCTGTGCAGGGGAGCCCACCCAGCAACCTTGACTCTGTCTCTCCTGCAGGTCTACGACCCTTTGCGCTTTGATCCTGAAAACATCAAGGACAGATCCCCTCTGGCTTTTATTCCCTTCTCAGCCGGGCCCAGGTGAGGGCATGGGGCCTCTGGAGGCTTCAGGATGGAGTGATAGGACTGGGTCAGGGTCCCAAGTTGGGATGGTCAGGGTTCCAAGTCTTCTTCCCAACATTTCTGCGCATGTTCTTCACAATAGTTTGGAGAAGGCATGTTGGGGAGGTCCGAAAGAGGTAGGGAGGGTCCTCAGAGCCCCTCTTGCCTGCTGATCTGATTAGAAGTTGCAGTCTGGGCTAGGCCCACGGGACAGCGATGTCCTTTGGGGTCCCAGGGGCGTTATAGTCCCTCGCTACCCCTCAGGCTGAGCAGGGTGGGGTGGGCGTCTCCAGCCAGGCTCCAGTATGATGGGCCCTGGATGGGATTCCAGGCTCAATCAGATTCTCAAACTCGCCCGCAGGAACTGCATTGGGCAGACGTTCGCCATGAGCGAAATGAAGGTGGCGCTGGCACTGACGCTGCTGCGCTTCCGCATCCTGCCGGATGACAAGGAGCCGCGCAGGAAGCCCGAGCTGATCTTGCGCGCGGAGGGCGGGCTGTGGCTGCGGGTGGAGCCGCTGAGCGCAGGCGCACAGTGACTCTCTGAGCCTGGCCTGGTATCTCTCTCAATGCCCCACCCTGTCCCCTGCTCCACTGAGCCAACCACCTACCTTTGCAGATTCCCAGCAATAAAACTTAGCTGTCACCTGTTTCTAAGCCTGATTGTGTGCTATCAGCGGGTGCAGGAGGAGTGAGCTATCCTGTGGGTGTGTGGTCAGCAGTGGAGGTAGGAATGGTGTGTGGGAGCCAAAGATTCCTTACTTCCTCTGGCCAACCCTGCGTCCCTATGCTGATGGTGGACTGTACCCCAGCCAAGCATGGATTTATTCTTTGGGCGATAGCAGCATCAAGTGTTTGAGATTTTGGGAAGTGATTTGGATAAGGTTCATCCTAAGTAAGATGACTCCCCTTTTATGAAAGAGGCTTGGGGAGCTTTTTTTTTCTAACCCCCTTCCACTATTGTAAGTGGGCAGGGGATTAGCTCAGTTTGTAGAGTGCTGTGCTGCACTCTCTGAGGACCTGGGTTTGATCCTCAGCACTGCAAAAAACAGGAGAAGGATGTGGCAATCCACTCCAGAAGCAATCCCAAAACAATCAGCCATTGAAAACCCTATGAAGATTGCTATAAGTTGGACTTGATTCCACAGCAACCTAACAACAACAGTATATGGTCAGTTGTACCAGGTGGGCAGCTTAGTTGCTTCTGGCTCAGTTCTCCCTCATGTTTGGGCTTTGGCTGGCTTCCGACTAAATTTGAATGGCCTCGGCGGAGACAACTGGACTCCATCCCTGTAATTCTGTCCCTTCCAAAAGCATGCTGGGGTTGTTCCCATGGCGATGGCCACATTCGTTAGGAGTGAGAAGAGGCAGAAATGCCTCCTGTAGCTTAGGTTTAACTGGAGTCACCGCCTCATCGGTTTCTGCACATTTTGTTGGCCAAAGTGAGAAGTCCAGCACAGAATCAAAGAGGGTCAGTCGGACTCCATCTCTTGATTGAAGTTGCACAGAATGTGGGTGCAGGAAGGAATTAAGAATGGCTGATGATTTTGTGAGGGGCTTAGACTATTTTCTCACTGGCAAGTCGATAACTTCTTACCATCTCATGGATTCCTCCAGAATAAATGAGATTCCTGATCTGAGACCAAGGGCCATTCATTACTCACCACACTGTAAGCAGCGTGTGCTAGCTGTCGGTTTTCATCCTTTTTCCAAGTCACCCAAATCCCATGAGGGACCCAGACGGGCTTCAGTAGCATTCTGCTTCTGGAATGTACCACATCGCAAGGCAGGGGGCTTGATATAGGGAATTTGCTTTAGCACGCAGATGCAAGTCTGATATTTGTCCCTGAGAAATCCTTACTGTATCTCTTGGAGTTTTCTGCAAATGCAACTCTGAGAAATGGTCCAGGTTTAGAACACGAGCAAAGCACATTCTTGGCATACCCAGCACCAATTCTCAGAGAGCAGTAAAGAACTCTCTCTCCCAAAATGGGAATATTTGAAAAATAATTTTATAACAACAAATAATATGGGTCACCCCTCCCCAGCAGCCAGGACCAGGCTAGCTCTCCTCCTCTGACCAGGATGGGGGCCCTACACTGGGGGTGGGGGATACTGGTGAGGCATGGCGGACAGAGTCAAGGACCGTCGGCTTCAGGATGCCTTCAGTAGAGATTTTATCGTACAGACCCTGTAAGGAAATCAAGCCCTCAAGCCCACCCTTCAGGACAGCAGAGGTATCATGGCTCCAGCCTCGGTGGTGGCCATCCAGGTCCCAGCATCCCGGATGTCCTCGTGTAGGTCGGCTTCTCCTCCGCTGCTGTTGGTTCCTAATGTTCTCTGTCTCGGTCCAGCAATGGAGTGGCCTCTGAGAGGACAAGCAGAATTCTCTCTTGGTCTGGCCAGCACGACCTCTGTGGTGATGGAGAGGCTGAATTGTGCGGTGGTACAGCTCGGCTCAGATGGTGATAGAATGGCTTCTGAGTGCCCTGTGCACTTCCTTATACAGTAACAGCCTCAAAATGGCAGTCAACCAATCGTATAGTGGCACAAGAGGCTGAGTACAACCAATTAGGAGTGACATTTAAATCACTGGGGGCCATCTTGCCGCAGGGCCTAGATCAGACCTACAGGTGGACTAGACAGGCCCCTATCCAAACCAAGCCTCCTCTCTATCCCTTGGGGCTATCCCACAATTCCCTACAAAATACAAGGAAAGTTAACAGCAACAGAGCACTCATCATCTATCAAGAATGATGCCGCATGCCACTTCCGTGATCTCTGCCATCCACTATCATTTTCACAACTCTTCAAAGTCGAAGTTACTTTTGCCCCATGTAGGATGAAGAACCTGAGGATCAGAAACATTAGGGAGCTTCCTGAATTTTGTCCATGTGTAGTGAGTGAGCTAAGAATGGTGGACCAGGGATTTCATGCTGGTTCATCTATCGCCAAACCAAAGCAACATAATTGTTGCTGAAAATTTGACAATTGAGACCTGGGGGTAGGCAATGAGTTGGCCAGGGGTGCAAAGAGTTTGGGAGGCAGGGGTGGGACTTGAACTCAGGGCTCCTGACTCACAACCTTGGGTCTCCATCTCCTATAGTAACAGCCTCTGCTCCCACCCAAGCGTGCCCCCCACCCCCGGAGTCAGGAGTCTGGGGCAGAGGAACTTCAGGGAGGTTCTGGGGTGTCCAGCCTGGTGTTTGGGGATATGGAGGGGCTCAGGCAGCCAAGGCCCATGCCCTGCCCATTTCTCTGCCCAGGCCAAGTGGCAGTGCCTGTCTGGACATATTTGAACACATGAGCCTCGTGACCTTGGACAGTCTGCAGGAATGTGTCTTCAGCTTCAACACCTACTGTCAGGAATGAGTCTGTCCCCCAGGCATGGGAACCTGGGCCATGGACCCACGAGTGGGGGATGTGGTGGAAAAGAGAGGACTGACCAGAGGGATCTGAGGGTCCTTCCTGGAAGAGGCAGTCAGAACTGGCATTGAAGGACAGGAAAGGGGAGAGAGCAAGTGGTTCTTCCAGGGCGATGCAATTGTTAGAGTAAAATCACAGGGATGTGAATGAGCAGCAGAGCATGCGCCACAGGCAGAGAAGGGGCATCTTGGTAATGAGGTTGGAGGGGAAGGCAGTGGCTAGATCTTAAGGAGATTGAAAACCAAGCAAAGGGGTGTAAACTTTGTTTTAAGGGTTCCAGGGAACCATTGAAGGTTTTGAGCTTGTAATAGTTGTTGTTGTTGTTGTTAGGTGCTGTCAAGTCGTGTCCGACTCATAGTGACCCTCATGGAGTTTTCAATGGCTGATTGTTTCAGAATTGCCTTGGGAATGGATTGCCACGTCCTTCTCCCATTTTTGCAGTGCTGGGAATTGAACTCAGGACCTCAGAGACTGCAGAGCGGTGCTCTACCAACTGAGCTAAATCCTAGCCCTTGTATTGGTTATGTTTCTGTTACTATGACAAAGTACCCAAGGAAATCAACTGAAAGGGAAGAAAGAATTATTTTGGTTCATAATTTCAGAGGCTTCGGTGCAAGGTAGGTTGTCTGCATTGCCTCTGGGCCTGGGGTGAGGGAGTGCATTACGGCAGGAGCTTGTGTTAGGAGGTTGTTCACCAAATGGCAGCTGGGAAGTAAGAGAGAACCAGGAAGGGGTTGGGGTTCCAATATGCCCTTCAAGGGCATGCCTTCGTAGACCCAACTCTGTCCACTAGACCCCACTTCCTAAGGTTCTCTCTCCTCAAACAGCCTCACAGGCTGTCGACCAAGTCTTAACTCTTGGACCTTTGGGAAACTCTTCCAAAGCATAGCAGAGCTGCTGATGGGCATGATCAGAGTGAGCACTGCAGAGTGTTGTCAGGTAGACACCAGATGGAGGTGACATTACATGCAGGGCCACCAGAGGGGAGGGTGGCCATGGACCAGTTGGAAGAGTATGGGGTCTGAGCTAGGGGGACAGTTTCAGGAAGGAGATGAGGCAGGACCTAATTTGGGGCAGGAGAGAAAGGGGAAAAGTCCGGTGTCTATGCCCTGCTCTGGGTGCCTAGGGGCACAGAGGCAGCTCACAGAGATGCAAATCCAGGGAGAGAAGAGGTTGCGGAGAGTCACACCTCAGGGCTCATTCCTACCCTGTATCTGTGGGGCCGTCTGTTCTGGATACTCAATATCCCAACGGGAGGACGTCTTGACTGCTGAGAGGTGCTCAGCATTCCAGTATTTTGGAATGTTAAGTTTTTGCCTCCCTTTATACCCTCAACCTTCAGGAAGACCAGTGAATATATTGACACCATCTTGGAGTTCGGTGTCCTTGTGGCCAAAGGCTCCAGCAGCTTCTTCTGCGCATGGACTCCCTGTACCACCTCAGCCCCAACAGGCTGTGTTTCCTCAAGGCCTGTCATCTGGTGTCTGACTTTATGGATGCTGTCATCCCTCAGTGGCACCGCAACCTCCCCGTTCAGGGTGTTGATGGGATCCTCAAGGCCAAATCTAAAACATTGGACGTCATTGATGTGCTGCTGCCAACCAAGGTGGGCTTAAGAGCTAGAATTCACCTTTTTAAGATTAATTATTTAATTAGTCTCTTTTTTTCTTGAGATGGGTCTCACTATGTTGCCAAGGCTGGTGTTGGGCTGGAAGGATCCTCCCGCCTCAGTGCCACAAATGCTGTGACTATAGGCTAGTGCCACCATCTCTGGCTTTAAGAGGTAGACTGGATGTTGATGTCAAATGTCAGATCCAATGACCAGCAGATGATGCAACTTTGCATATATTCACGAATAACTTGAACTTGATTCAGAAGGCACATGAAAGCCATAGAAGGTATTTGAGGAAGGGTGGGATGTGCCAGAGACAGACACGTTTAGGGATGACTCTGGAATGCAGTCAGCAGGGGACTGCTAAATGACAAATTGTGAATGACCTGAGGTTTTATTCTATTTACAGGTTAATAGTTTGAGCACTACAGTATCTATCTATCTATCTATCTATCTATCTATCTATCTATCTATCTATATGTTGACAGTTACATTAAACTCCGTATCAGAGCAACCCATTTATGACTTATGGCAGTAATAGCATCCAGAATAGAATTGTAGGGATGGTTCCCCATTGGCAGCTCCTGCGTTCCTGTCTTTACCTGTATTTGAAGCAGGTTTATACCTCAGGAGGAAAGCCTGCATTTTATGAGTCTTTGAGCATATATATGGGACAGACTCTTCTTCCTTCCATGGAGGAAGAGAGGAAGGGCGGGAGGGAGGGGGAGAGAGAATAATAGAGAGGAAGACAGGGGTGGAAAGTGTTTCAGCTAAGAACCTGAATGATGGTCGCTAGATTTCTATTGAATATACCATGTACTGCCAAAAGAACCAACAAATCTGTCCTAGAAGAAGTACAACCAGAATGCTCCTTGGAAGCAAAAATGGCCAAACTGCATCTTACATATTTCGGACATGTAGTCAGGAGAGAACAATCCCTGGAGAAGGACATCATGTTTGGAAGAGTGGCAGGTCAACGCAAAAGAGGAAAACCCTCCACCAGATGGATTGACACAGTGTCTGCAACAATGGGCTTAAACATAAATAATATTGTGTGCCTGGCACAGAATCGGGAAGTGTTTCGATCTGTTGTACATATGGTCGCTGTGAGTCGGACTCGACTTGATGGCACCTAACAACAACAACAAGATATCTCTGTGCAGCTGTGGAACAGTGCTATAGGGCAAGAAGAAAAACTGAGCCAAGGTGACAGGGAAGGAGGAGGGAGGGGAGGTTGAGGAGAAGAAAGAGGAGAAAAGAGAGGAGAGGAGAGGGCAAGAAAAAGTTTGTGTGTGAACAAGGGGGAGAGAGGTATAGAGAGAGAGAAGAAAGAGAAAGGGCATGAAGGATGGGAGGGAGAAAGGGAGAAGATGGGACAGACAGAGTGTGACAAGCAAGAGCAATCACAGGTGTGTTTGCTTCTTTTTCATGTACATTTAGATTTCGGTCTCTTGCCATAAGGAATATTAATATTTATGCAAAATTTTAACTTTTTAATGGTAGGTGTTGGACGTTGCCTTTGCCTCAGAAAAAGCTTCTAAAGATAGTTTGCTTAATATATTCCTGTACTTTTTCTCTAATCCTCTGTTTTGTAACTCATCCAGCACTTGATCCACCTGGGGCTTATTTTATTACTGGGAGAAACAGGTTTTTATTACTGGGCAACACAGGGGCTGGCGGCCTCTGATTTGCTCCTTGGATAGTTGTTGGGCTGGCCATTCCTAGGGATGAGCTGGCCCAGCTGCCCTTAAACACCTGCATCAAAGAGAGTCACCCTTATCGCCAGCTGCTGCACCCAGGACATAGTGCTCCCCATGGCCAGGTCTTCCCCAAAGGTGCCCACTGCTTTGAGGAGAGCAGCTCCTGGGCAGGCAGTGGGTCCATCAGGCAGCACATCCTTGTCTTTTTTTTTTTTTCCAGTACTGGGGGTTGAACCTAGGGCCTCGCGCTTGCATGCTCTGCAAGTGCTGGACCACTGAGCTGCACCCTCAGCCCATTTTTTTACTTTTTGAGACAGGGTCTCGCTAAGTTACACAGACTGCCCCTGGTCTCGAACTTGCGATCCTCCTGCCTCCACCTCCCCAGCTGCTGGGATTACAGGCGTGCACCACCGGCCACGTCCTTGTCTTGACGCCCGTCCTGTCCCACAGGTGTCATCTTCCTCATCCGCATCAGGATCCATCCCAACCCAGCTGTGGGGCCGGACCCTGAGGTGCCTCCTCTCTCCCCTCCCCCTGCTGTACTCCTCCCAGGGATCCTAGAGGAGGGGGTGGGGTTTTGACCCTGGAGGTCGGATCTCACCTTCCCGGAGTGGGAGATCCCCACCCAGCAACCTTGTCTCTGTGTCTCCTGCAGGTCTCTGACTCCTTCCGGTTTGCCCCCTCCCCCGCCCCCCGCCAAAACGAAACAAAACAAAACAAAACAAAACAAAAAAACACCAAGGGCAGGTCGACTCTAGCTTTTATTCCCTTCTCAGCAGGGCCCAGGTAAGGGCAGGGCGGGTGCCCGAGGCAGGGACAGTGTGAGGAGCGGGGGTCTGGGCCTGAAGTTGGGATGGTCAGGGAGTCAGGGCTCTTGGTTGAGGCTCCTGCGCAGGATCTACGCAAAGGTTTGAAGAACCCGGGTCGGGTAATTTCAAGACGGCTGGGCGGGGTGCTCAGAGCCCTTCCTGCCTGCTGATCTGAGTTGGGGCTGCAGTCCTGGCCAGGTTTGGGGCACAGCGATGCCCTTTGGGGTCCCAGGCACGTTAGCGCCCCTCGCTGCGCAACAGGCTGACCGGGGTGGGGCGGGGGTCCTGGATGGGGTTCCAGGCTCAATCAGGGTCTCCACCCCGCCCGCAGGAACTGCATCGGGCAGATAGATGTTCGCGATGAGCGAAATGAAAGTGGCGCTGGCGCTGACGCTGCTGCGCTTCCGCGTCCTGCCCGGCGACACCGAGCAGCGCAGGAAGCCGGATCTGTCCTTGAGCGCCGAGGGCCGGCTGTGGCTGCGGGAGGAGCCCCTGAACCCCAGTGCGCGGTGACCCTCAGAGCTGCATCTGGGACGCATCCCATCGCCCAGCAGTCCCCGCCCTACCCAGGTAACTTTGGAGAGTCCCAGGAATAAAGCGGTGCTCTCACTTTTGTCTAGGACTCAAAGAGCGTGTCAGTAGGGGGTGCTGGGGGACTGAGGGGATCCCAAGGGTGGCCTTGGGGTGGTGGAGGCCAGACAGGTGTCTTTGAGCCAAGGACCCCTGACTTTCTGTAGCTGAGCACAGCGCCGGCTATAGTGATGGTGGACTTCCCCCCCAGCCAAGCATGGTCTTTTTTTTTTTTATTTGTTTGTTTGTTTGGTGTGTGTGTTTCTGGGCAATATGGAAATATGTCTGCAGCCTTACCACCATGGCCTGTGATCCCGTCAGATCTCAGAAGCTAAGCAGGGCCAGGCCTGGTTAGTACTTGGATGGGAGATCTCCTGGGAACATCAGGTGCTGTAGGCTTGGGAGAAGGACCCCGGATCGCATTCCCAAAAAACAACCCGCCATTGAAAACTCTGTGAATAGCAGAGAAGCACAATAGTGTTTAGCCTGTTGTACATAGGGTCGCTATGAGTCAGGTACTGACTCATCGGTACCTAACAACAACAACAATGGAACTATGGGAGTTGTTTGAACAGGAGAGACACCACAATTAAAGGCAGGTTTGAGGATCCAAGTCATAGAGCAAATGTTTAGCTGAACCACATTTCCGCCACTCTGACCTCTGTTCCCATCTCTTAATACACCCATCTTTTCTCACTTTAGAATTCTTCACTGTTTTTATGGTTACTAAATTACTATGTTCATTAAATACAACAAGCCTGGTTGTTTTTTATTATCGTTTTTAAGTTGAGGTCTCAGCATGTTGCCCAGGGCAGTCTTGAATTCTTGGGCTTAAGGCATCTCCCTGCCTCGGGCTCCTGAGTGGTTCTGACTCAAGGCTGTGTGGCATCATATTGGGCTAGTCATGGCTTTTTTACAGCGTGTCCATCATTGCGACATCTGTATCTATCATATTGCCTGCTGTTCTTGCTCATTTTTCACTCATGGGGTCACTGTTGTGTCACTGCTGTCTTTACCTGGACATCACCTGTCATATTTGGAAGAATATTTGTGGACTGTGAGGATGGTCCTTTTCTATATGGAGGAATATGTGCTATGGGAGCTCTGCTGCTTGATGATTATGTTAAATGTATCTTTTGTCAGTATAGGGGTATTAAACCCAGGGCCTCATTCATGCTAGGCAAGTGTTCTACCACTGACCTGTACCCCAACCCCTCATTTTATTTTTTTATCTTGAGGCAGGATTTCACTATGTTGCAAAGGCTGTCTCTGGCCTTAAACTTGCAGTCTTCCTGCCTCTGCTTCCCAGGTTGCTAGACAAGTATGTGCCACTGTCCCTGGCTTCTTTTCATTTCTAAGTAGTATTCTATCGCATAGAAGAGCCACATCTTATAAATATTGAGCCACCCTATCCTGGAACATTGTATTATATCCAAAACCCACCCAGGCCCAGTCCACTCCATTTATTTAGATCCTCTTAAATTTATTTCATCAGTGCATGAAGTTTTCACCATAGAGATCTTGCACATACTTTGTTAGATTTACTCCTGAGTACACTCCTTCTAATGCCTACAGCTATACCACCCTGGTGTCAGATCTCATCTGATCTCAGAAGCTAAGCAGGGTTAGGCCTGGTTAGTTCTTTGATGGGAGACCACCTGGGAATACCAGGTGCAGTAGGCTTGGGAGAAGGACCTGGCAGCCCACTCTCAAATCAATCAGTCATTGAAAGCCCTATGAATAGCAGAGAAGCACTGACAATAGTGCTGCGCATGGTACAGTAGTGTTTCTTTCTGTTGTATATATGATTGCTATGAGCCAGACCTGACTCAATGGCACCTAAAAACAACAACACTCTTTCAGGTGTATATTACTCTAAAAATAACATTCTTTAAAGATAGAGAACTTAAAAAACCACATTACTTTAAAAATTCTTTATTTTCCATTTGGTTATTGTTATGCCAAGAGTTGGCATGCTTTTTTCTTTAAAGTTCCATACAGTAAACATTTTAGGCCTTGCACACTCCATCTATTTATCTCCAACTCCTCTAAACCTTTTTAAATTAAAAAAAAAATTCTTAGCCTACAGGCCATACACAAAGAGGCCACAGGTCAGATTTGGTCCATAGGCCATAGTTTACTGACCCAAAGAATATAGAAACAGAATTGATTTTTGTGGGTATATTGGCCAAGTGTCATTTTCATGACGGTACCAATAATGACATTTTCTCAATAATAATAATTTTAAAAAAATCTTTCACTTGGCCTCACCTCCTCTCCATCCAATGCTCCATTCTTTGCTCCATGATGCAGCAAATGCCTTCTGAAAATTATCTATAGCTAGAGTGTTAACTATATTCTTTCCTACTGGAAACAGACTTTGAGATTCTAAGGATCAGTGAGTGAGTGGAGAGAGAGGGTGGGGGAGCCTGCTACACGTGCCTGTGGAATTCTCCAAACACTGCTAGGCCTGGTGCTGTCCCTGGCTCCTGAGCATGGAGGGCGCTCCCTCTGCTGGACAGTTTAGGAACAGCAGGCTCTAAGGAGTGAGACCATTACTTCAACGGGTACGTGAGAGGCTGTGTGGGTCTGTGATTGTGTGTTAGGTTATGTATGTGTGCACTTGTGCAAATGTATGTAAATTTGTGTCGTGCATACATGTGTGTATGGAATTGTATGCAGTGCAGGGAAGTGTATATGTGTGTGCCTCTTTGTGCATGTTCTTACACACTGTGTTAGTGTCTGAGGTGTGCGTATGTGTGAGTGTGTGTTGGAATCATCGAGTAACTGTGACTGTCCACACTTTGCTGCTCCCATACCTGGAGCCACTGTTGGAGCCCTGGCCCCTGTTCCCAGGGTGACACTTGCCGTGCTGGCAGAAGATCCTTTGGAGGCAGCCCTGGTACTGAGGGGTGGGTATGGGTGGATAAATATCCCAGCTCCCTCGTTCTGGGACGATGACTCTGAGGCATATGTTGGGTGCTGTCCATCTCCCAGAGCCCCCACATGGACTGGACTCTGGTTTCCCACAGTGCTAACTTTATTCACCAAGCTCCCTTTAACTTCTCCTTCCCTTCCCGTCTCCCTCCCCTACTGTGGTGCTGGTGTTTCCTGGGATCACCTCCAAAAGAGACACCTGGTGGGTGAATTCTTAGTTGTTGTTGTTAGGTGCCATTGAGTCAGTATCCGACTCATAGCAACTCTACATACAACAGACGAAACCCTATTGTCAGTGCTTCTCTGCTGTTCATAGGGTTTTCAATGATGGATTGATTTTTGGGAGTGGGCGGCCGGGTCTTTCTCCCAAGCCTACAGCACCTGGTATTCCCAGGTGATCTCCCATCCAAGTACTACCCAGGCCCAACCCTACTTAGCTTCCAAGATCTGATGGGATGGGATGCCACAGTGCTATGGCTGCAGGCAACAATCTTACCTACATGCTACATAAAAGCTGCCAAGTTGTATGGATCCAATCCCCATGCTCTGTGACCCTGACTTGGCTCCTCTCTACACCTTGCTGGCCCCACCCCATGTCTTGGCCAACTGCCCCGACAGGGAGGAAGTAGCTGAGCTTGCAAGAGCTTGGCTGGCCCAGCCCAGCCTGGCCTCCCACAGTCTCCTCTGGGTGAGGAACAAGGGACAAAGAAGTCCCAGAGGAGGGGGAGGAGGTTGTGGTGGACAAGCTGCTCCTGAGAGGAGGTGCCACGCTGGGGGTTGGAGGGAGGCCATGTTCTAGGATGGGGGAGGGCACTGTGGCTGGGGAGGATCCAGGGAGCCAGCTGGCCGAGGCTGGAGCACTAGCTGGGAGCTAACTGTCCTGGGAGACCAGTTGTTTTCGTGTAACTGTCACTTGTCACCTATGATTCAGGCAGGTCTGGGTTCTAATCAGTCTCTCTTCTGCTTCCTCCTGATCCTCCTCCCCTTCCTCATTCTTATCCTCTCCCCACCTCTATGCCTCTTCCCCTGGATGCCCTGGGTCTCCCTCCCCCGTCCCCACCCTGCCCTCAGCACTCCCAGTCCCAGTCCCTGTCCAGGGTCCCTGGAGCCCCTACCTCTCCCTGAACCTCCGGATCTCACCCTCTGTGCATCTCCCCTGCAGGATGCTGCAGCTGAGCCTGTCCTGGCTGGGGCTGGGGTGGGTGACAGCCTCCCCGTGGCTGCTCCTGCTGCTGCTCGGGGTCTCCTGGCTCCTGGCTCGGATCCTGACCCAGGCCTACGCCTTCTATGAAAACTCCCGACGCCTCCGCTGTTTCCCGCAGCCCCCGAAACGGAGCTGGCTCATGGGTCACCTGGGCCTGGTGAGTGTGCAGCAGGTGGGGTCTGAGGTGTCAGAGTAGGTGGGCTTTGGAGGGGCCACACGGAGGTGCATGAGCGTGCCACCCCACTCTTCCTCACACTCCTGCCCTCCCGCAGCTAGTCTGTTTTGGATTCATTTCCAGCCTGTCTTTCTCACATGAGCGTGCCTGGGTGAAGCTCCCAGGCGGCCCACACAGCGTGAGGCTCCTGGTGTTGGTGTTTTATGCGCTCCGCACCTTGAACTCTGACTTAGGTCTGCTTTCCCCTTTATGTGACTGGGCCTTGGTTGCTTCACTTGCAAAGGGCGCAGTGATCAATGTGTGCAGAAGCTCCGTGAAGCGCCGGATGCTCTGCCAGAGCCTGGAGGGCGCCACATACTCACCGGTGGTTAGAGATCATTTCTGCTGGCCTGAGGTGTTCCTAGCCTGGAAGTTTCCCATTGGGTGAATCCTTCACCATAGGATGAATTGGAGGTCACATGGAGCACTCAGGATATGAAAGGATTTGGGATGAGCCTTAAGGACGTGTCCTGATGCCACGTTCCTGCTTTAAAATCCTCTGTGTAAAGCCAGGTGCGGTGGCACATGCCTGTAATCCCAGAGGCTTGGGAGGCAGAGGCAGGAAGATCACAAGTTCGAGACCAGAGGCAGTCTGAGTAATTTAGCGAGATCCTGTCTAAAAAAAAAAAAAGGGAGGGGGGCTTGGGGTACAGCTCAGTGGTCCAGCAAGCGTGAGGCCCTGGGTTCAACCCCCAGTACCGGAGAGGGGAGGAAGTCCTCTGTGTAGGGACAGCCCCTTTTGGCTGCCACCCTCGTAAGAAAATTCATCTTCTCAAGAAAAGGTGGGTGTTCCTGAGGGCAGACCACACAGCTTCTTTGTCCTCCCTGCGATGCACCCTTGGGACTTGGACATGGTGAGGGACGGAACAGGAAGAAGCAGAGACTCCCTCCATCCTTGCCAAGTCCACACACACATTCACTGCAGAGGTCACGTGACCTTCAGAGGCCTAAGGAGGGACATGCTGATACTCCTGGGAAAGTGGGTTAGTCAAAGTTCCCCAGAGAAACAGAAACAATGGGACACACGTGCACACAAGTGGAGTCTTATATCACTTAACATCCCAGACACGTTTTGAGAAATTCATCATGAGGTGATTGTGTTATTGTGGGACATGGTGGATTTACATAAACCTAATGTCGTAGCCAGCCTGCAGCCATGGCACTGTGGTGTCCTATCCCATCAGATCTTGGAAGCTAAGCAGGGTCAGGCCTGGTTAGTACTTGGATGGGAGACCACCTGGGAACACCAGGTGCTGTAGGCTTGGGAGAAGGACCCAGCAACCCACTCCCAAAAAGCAATCAGCCACTGAAAACCTTATGAATAGCATAGAAGCACTGACAATAGTGTTTCATCTGTTGTACATACAGTTGCTATGAGTTGGATAGCGACTCAATGACACCTAACAACCACAATGTCATAGCCAAGTACAGTCCTAGGCTATGTGGTATCACTTATTGCTCTTAATATACAAATCTGTACAGAATGTTACTGGCCTGAATATTGTGGGCCATTGTAACATAGTGCTATTTATGTATTTGAATGTATCTAAACTTTAGAAAAGTAGGGTAAAAATGGTAGGCTGTGGGAATTCGTCAACGTCCTTGTTCATGGGACTAAGGTCATATATGCAGTCTTTTGTTGACAGAAACATCATTATGCAGTGCATGACTGGGTATATATAGTCCTATATATGTGTGTGTGTGTCCGTGTGTGTGTGTGTGTGTGTGTGTGTGTGTGTAGAGGGAGAGAAGGGAGATATACTTACTGTCGGCGTTGGCTCATTTAATTATGGAGATGCCAAAGTTCACAGTATACCATCTGCAAGCTGGAGAACCAGGGAAGCTGATGGTATAATTCATTCAGCCTGAGACCAAAGGCCTGAGATCGTGGAGTTGGGTGGGGGCTGCTGGTGTAAGTTTCAGGAGTCCAAAGGTTCGAGAACCTGATATCTAAGGCAGGAGAAGATGTGTGTCCCAGCTCTGGAACTGAGAACAAGTTTGCCATTCCTCTGCCTGCCTTTCTTCCTTCCTTCCTTCCTTCCTTCCTTTCTTTCTTTCTTTCTTTCTTTCTTTCTTTCTTTCTCTTCTTTCTTTCTTTCTTTCTTTCTTTCTTTCTTTCTCTTCTTTCTTTCTTTCTTTCTTTCTTTCTTTTTTTCTTTCTTTCTTTCTTTCTTTCTTTCTTTCTTTTCTGTGACCTCAGTGGATTGGATGGCCCCACTTTCCCTGTGGAGGGTGGATCTCCTTTACCCAGTCCACTGCTTCAAATGTCTTCTGGAAACACCTTCACAGACACACGCAGAAATCAAGTTCCACCAGTTCCCTGAGTGTCCCTTGGCCCAGCCAAGTTGACACCTGATATAATTCATCTCAGGAGGTGACCACCGCTGTCTTGTTTTCAGGCACCTGCCACAGAGCAGGGTATGAAGGTAATCACTGAGCTGGTGAACACCTACTCCCAGGCTTATATCACCTGGATGGGTCCCATTATTCCCTTCATCATTTTGTGCCACCCTGACACCATTCGGCCTGTCCTCAGTGCTTCAGGTATCCATGGGGAGCTGGTTGTGATGGGAACCGTGGGCTATATGGAGATTTGCAGCCCCCACCTCATGCTTCTGTGCAGTACCTGCAGCACCCCAATGCCTTATTTCTTTTTGCTTTTCATTCTTCTCATTATTTCCTGCTTGTGGTCACCAGCCCTCTTCTTACTGTCTCATTCCTCCACCACTGTCACTCCCCAACCCTGATCCTGGTGTTTGGGCATCCCAGGGTCCCCAGGAGCCTCATCCAAGGCCTTGTCCCAGAGGAGCCCCCAGTCTCTGGGAGATGGATGTGGACAGAGACATCCTCAGCCTCCTGTGGTCAGGAATGGGCAGAGGGAGACAGGCTATGAGGGCTGAGTGGAGAGATGATGTTGCTGTTGGGGCACATGGGGAGGGTTCCTGGAGGAGGAAACATATCAGAGCAGACATGACTAGAGGTCAGACAGGAGGGCATCCAGGGAGGGAGAGGGAGGGGAATCTGGAACAATGCTAGGTCTGGAATGATGAGTAGGAATGTTTCAAGCAGGGGTTTGGGGCACGGCAGGCATCAGCAGCATCTGAGGCCCTCTGCTATGTGTGGTGTCCACCCGTCCTCAGACCCAGAGCATGGAGAGGGATTCCAGGTTGTGGGGGATCTAGGATGCTATTTCCATGCCACTCTTCCAGGCTGCTTCCTTCTAGCCAGTGCTGTGACTTAGCCTCCATATGTTCCTTGCCCTCCTGCTCTAGGCCCCAGGAATCTCTACCAAGAGGCCCCATTCATCCTGGCTCCCTTCTCCTGTCCTCTGCCCTTTTCCTCCAGGACAGGCCAGGACGAGGACTGGTAAGGGAGCCATCGTACAGAGCCTGGGGTTCTGAAACCAAAATGCTGGGTAATTGTGGGCAGGTCCCTCACTCTCTGTGGCAACCAAAGCTCTCTTTCATTTGTGAGAGATGGAAACTCATCCCCATGTCATGTAAGCAAAGAAGGAGAATCTAATGATTATAGAGACCAGAGAGGGTGGCCTTCTGGCACAGCTGTATCCAGGTATCAGTGTCATCGGAGTCTGTCTCCTTCTGTTGGTTTTACCTTCCTGTGAGTCACTTCCCCTGTTAAGGGCACCTTCAAGTTCTAAACAATGAGTCCTAGATGTTTAGCTCCATGGGGGAATTCACATTTCACCCAGAGCTCCCATAAAAGCCTGAATCACCGGACAAAGTCCTCATTTAAGCTCTGCTCCTGCGGTCTCTGTGTTGCCTTCTGCTGGTTGGATGACCTGGGCGTAGGCAGGAGGGGCTGTAGCACGGATGCCTCTCCCTCTGTCTCACCTGAACCCTGCCTGTCTCACCCCTGGTCATGCTTGCTCCTGCCTGGACAGTGTCTCTTTGTGGACTCCTGTATGGTTTCACATGCTATATCATTGTGTGTTGTCACATTTACATACACACCTGTTGTGCTTGGTCACATCTGCTTCTCAGCTAGGATCATATGAAGATGGTCAAGCCCAAGGTTCAGTCAAGGTCGTGCCCTATATGTTGAGGTGTGTCTGAGTGGCTGTCTGACATTTTTTTGGTTTTTCCTTCTGGACATGTTTTGGCCTGGCACTCAAGGCACCTCTGAGAAATGACTGAAACTTGATTTCAGTCTCATCCAAAGCAGGTCTTGGGATACATCCAAGGGATCTGGGGCCACATCTAGGATGATAATGAGACCATGTTTAAATCTAGTCTGGGGCCTCTCCACAGGTCATGCTGAAGTCTATCAGACCTTCTTTCCTCCACATTTCAATGGGTGGCATCATGTCTGGGTAGATCACGTGTGCTGTGGGAAGACATGTGTCAAAACATGTTAACGGGCGGTTGTCCATATCACATGTCTCTGTCTGGAGACATCAGGGAGTACTGGGGCAGACAGGGTGCCCTAGGTCTCTGTGAAGACCTGCAGAGTGGTGTGCTGTGCTCAGGCGAGGCAGGACACGCTGGACCATGTAGGAGCCATGTCAGGGCATGCTGGGGCATGTTGTGCCATGTTAGACTGGGACTTCACTCTACCTACTGCAGCCTGGCCTTGTCCCCTCTTATTGCTCCCATCTTTCCTGCTTCCTCTGTCTTGGCTCCCTTTCTGCTATGCTGGGCTTGGGTGGGAGGAGTGCAGACCCCTGGCTGGGAGCTCCTGCCCCTTCCAAAACCTGCCGCCTTCCCCTCTCCATGTCCCTTGTGATCCTCGTCCGTGTCAGCTGAGAGTGCGCCCAAGAACATGCTCTTCTACAGCTTCCTGAAACCCTGGCTGGGTGAGTAATCCTAGGTGAAGGGGATTCAGGACAACCTCAAGGGCCAGGGGAAGGTGCTGCCTTCACCCATACCCATTGCTGCTTTACCAGGGGATGGGCTCCTGCTGAGTGCTGGTGACAAGTGGAACCGCCACCGTCGCATGCTGACACCCGCCTTCCATTTCAACATCCTGAAGCCCTACGTGAAGATTTTCAACGAGAGCACAAATGTCCTGCACGTGAGTCCCTTGAGCCCAGAGTCCCAGCTGCAGCCCGGGGAGGGGGGCGAAAGTGCCACAGACAGACGTGGTCCATGGTCCTAACTCTATTGGGTCACCTTGAGGCCATTATTCTTTCTCTCTGAGCCTTGGTTTCCCCAGCTGTAAGATGGGGATGAAAATGTCTACCTTATTGTGGCACAGATGACAGCATGGAATCATGTCCCTGACATGTGGTAGGCACTCAGGGTTAGTTAGTTAGTTTGTTTGTTTTATGGTACTGGGGTTTGAACCCAGGGCCTCGCGCTTGCATGCTCTGCAAGTGCTGGACCACTGAGCTGCACCCCCAGCCCATTTTTTTACTTTTTGAGATAGGGTCTCGCTAAGTGACACAGACTGCCTCTGGTCTCGAACTTGCGATCCTCCTGCCTCCACCTCCCAAACCACTGGGATTACAGGCATGCACCACCTTGCCTGGCAGAATGGGTTAGTTTCTATGTTTCTCTCACAGAAGCCCTATGAACTGAATGCAGTGATGATGAAGATTGCATAGAAATATTGATGAGTTGCAGGACACTCCCAGGCTCATTGGTTTAAAGCAGTAAAGGTGATGATTGAGAACAAATGTGTAGCTCAGTGGGCTGGTCATTCTGGATGGTGATGATATCTTACGTGTTCAGCTATAGGTCAGGTGGGCAGTTTGGCTGATCCTGGCTCAGTTGCCTCATCTGTTTGGGGCTTGGATGAGTTCAGGATAATTTACAATGGGACAATTAAATTCTCCTCCACATCATTCTTTCCCTTCCAAAGCCATCCTGGGTTTGTCCCTATGGCATAGCCAAGGTTCCATGGTGGTGGTTGTTGTTGTTAGGTGCTATTAAGTTGGGTTCAACTCATAGCGACCCTGTGTACAGCAGATAGAAGCACTTGCCGATTCTGTGCCAGGCAAACGATCTTATTTATGTTTAAGCCCATTGTTGCAGACACTGTGTGAGTCCATCTAGTTGAGGGTCTTCTTTTTTTTCATTGACCTGCCACTCTCCCAAATGTGATATCCTTCTCCAGGGATTGGACCCTCCTGACAATATGTCCAAAATATGTAAGACACAGTTTAGCCATCCTTGCTTCCAAGGAGCACTCTGGTTGCACTTCTTCTAGGACAGATCTGTTGGTTCTTTTGGCAGTCCATGGTATTCAATATTCGTCTCTAGCACCATGATTCAAAAGCATCAATTCTCCTGTCTCCCTTGTTCAAGGTCCAGCTTTCACAACCAAATAATGAGACTGAAAATACCATGGCATGTAAGAGGAGAATGAAATGCCTCTTGAATCTTAGGTTTAGTTGGAGTTATGAACTACCTCCCAGTGTCCCCACAATGTGTTGGCCAAAGTGAGAAGTCTGGCATAGAAACCAAGAGGGGTAAAACAGTCTCCTCTGCTTAATGGAAGTTGCTGAAAAGTCACATTGCACAGCGTGTGGATAACAGGAAGACAGCTAAAAATGGGGATGAAGATTTTATGAAGGGCTTGTGATTTTTCCTACTTTCGAGATGATGAGATAGATTGATACCATGTCATGGGTCCTTCCAGAATACATGTGATTCCTGGGTCAGAGACAAAGGGAAGTTGGCTATTTATGGTACATCAAAGAGCATGTTCACCTCATGGGTTTCCATCCCTCCCAAGTCACCCAAATCTCATGGGGAAGATGCGGGTGGGCTTCAGTAGAAGCCTATTCATCCCATGTATTTCATTACAGGAGAAAGAACATAGGCTTAGGGAATCTGCTTTCATAGCAAGCAGGAGGAAGCCGGATACTTGTCCATGAGGAATCTCTACCATATCCCTTGAGGTTTTCTGCAAACACAACCCTGAGAAACAGTCCAGGTTCAGAACATCAGGGAGTGCATTTTTATCATACCCAGCAACGATTCTCAGGGAATAATGGAGGACTACCTCTCCCAACTTAAGGATATTTTAAAATATCAATTTATACCAACAAAATTAAGAAAAAACTAACTTTGATGGAGCATTGATCCTATGCTAAAAAGTGATGCCATGTGCCAATTCTGTGGTCTCTGCTGTCCACTTTAATTATCATAACCCTGTGAGGTGAGGCTAATTTTGCACCATTTAAGATGATGACCCAGAGGATCAGAGAGATTACAGAGCTTGCCTATGTTTGTGCATTTAATAAGCATGCTAGGAGTGTTGGTGAAGGAGATCCCATCCTGGATTATCTGACACCAGATCAGAACAACTTAAGCGTTGCTGAAGATCTGATGGGTGGGAACTGGTAGAAGGGAATGAGCTGACCACAGGTACATAGAGTGTGGGAGGAAGGGGTGGGACTTGAACTCAGAGCTCCTGACTCCTTCAGTTTCCATCCCCTACAGTAACAGCTTCTTCTCCCACCCAAGCCTGGTTTCCCCATATGGTCGGGTGCCTGGGGCAGAGGATCTGAAGGCTGATTCTGAGGACAGGGGTCCAACCTGGTGTTTGGGGTTGTGGAGGGGCTCAGGCAGCCAAGGTCCAACCCTCCTCCCATGCCCTTTTCTCTACCCAGGCCAAGTGGCAACGCCTGGCCTCTGAGGGCAGTGCCCGTCTGGACATGTTTGAGCACATCAGCCTCATGACCTTGGACAGTCTGCAGAAGTGTGTCTTTGGCTTCGACAGCCACTGTCAGGAGTGAGTGCTTGCCCTGGGCCTGGGAACCTGAGCCATGGACCACAGAGAGGAGGTGGTAGCGGGACTGGAGGGGCCTTCCTGGAGGAGGTGGACAGGACTGGCATTGAGGGACAGGGAAAGGGACATCTACCAGGGAGGTGGAATTGTTTGAGTAAAGTCACCGGGATGCAGATGAACAGAGTATGTGCCACAGGAAGAAAGGGGACACTTTGGTTGGGGGCTCATTGGGTTGGGGGAAAGGCAGTGGCTGGATCTTAAGAACATGGGAAAGCCTGGCAAAAGAGTGTGAACTGGATGCTGAGGTTTCCAGGGAGCCAAGGGAAGTTTTGAGTTTGTATTAGGTTTCTGTTGCCATAAAAAGTACCTGAAATAGTCACCTTAAAGGGAGGAAAGAACTATTTTGGCTCAGAATTAGAGAGGCTTCAGTGAAAGGCAGGTTGTCTGCATTGCTTTTGGGCCTGTGGAGAGGGAGTGCATTATGGCGGGAGCTTGTGTTAGGAGACTGTTAGCTAAATAGCAGCTGGGAAGTGAAAGAGAAACAGGAAGGTACAGGGGTCCCAATAGCTCCTTCATGGGCAATGCTTTTATTGACAATTTGCTGCCCTCAACCCCATCTTCTAAGGTTCTACCTCCTGACACAGCCACATAGGCTGGCAACCAAGTCTTTAACTCATAGACCATTGGGAGACATTTGCAAACCACAGCTGAGCTGATGATGGGCAGGATCAGAGCTGAGCTCTGTGGAACACAGTCACGTAAACACTAGACAGAGTTGGCACTGCATGAATGGTCACCGGGAGGGGGATGGCTATGGATCACTTGGAAGAGAATGAAGTCTGAGCTGGGTAGGTGGTTTCAAGATGGAGGTGGAGTGGGACTGTGCTGCAGTCCAGCTGCAGCCTAGGATCCAGGGGTCCCTGAAGGCAGGTGAGGAGTCAGCGATGGGTAACACACAAGTAGCTCGGAGGCTATGTAAATTTGTTCCGTTTATTTTTTAGACAGCACAATGTTTTGTACAAATTTTTAGGCTGGGGTCATGCAAGCAGTAAGAATAGCACATGTAGTTATTCATGTAGTTATTCATGTAGTTATGTAGTAAAACAAAGTTTCACAAGCACCTGTTAATCATAACAACCCATAGTTCAAAACACAAACTTTACTATCTCCAGACACCAAGTACTTGGAAGGTTTCTTTCTTTTTAGGCTTTTCATAAATGATAAACTATAATAGGGTATTTGAACTCTATCCTTATTGAACAACAGCCTTTACTCTTTTTCTCTAACTGGGAACCAAGGTCTATAGATAAGCACCTCCCCATACTGTGTATCCACTCTTTCCCCAGCTGGGAGCCAAGGTCGGCCTTTGGACAGATAAGCACCTCCATGTTAAATTGTCAAGGAGGCTTTTGTGCTGTGGGAACAGGCCTGTGTATTCTTTTGGTTGTGCTATACTTTCTTTGTAAACCTTAGCTATCATAGATGGGGCTACTTGAGTCCAAGTAGGGGCTAACAACTCAGCCTGCTGCAGCTGAAGCATAAATTACTTAACACTGGAGTTCCAGGGTGGAAATTGCTGATCAGCTTTAACTAGAATATTATCCACATAACCCTTACAATTGGTGGTCATTCTAATTCATTTACAAATTCCCCCAGTTGTGTCATTCTTTCGGCATTTGTTTCATTAGAGTTTAATACAATATTAGTTATGAGTATTAGTCCTAAACATGAAGTAATTATGTACATAATAATTAGAAGCAGTAGTCCTATTTCTAGAAAGCAAAAAGCACATATTCCTCTTCTTCATCCCCATCCATTTCTTGGAAGATGAGTTCCTTGAACCCCTCTTCCCCATATCTGGACCTTGTCAGACAATATGGTTAGAAATGGCTGTGGCAGGACTGGATCCTGGCTAGGAGAGGAAGGAGAGGAGTCTGATGTCTACATTGTGGTCAAGGGCCAACAGGCATGGAGGCAATTTGAAGAGATGGGATGCAGGGAGAGAAGAGGCGGTGAACCCTCATGTTCGTCATGTATCTGTGGGGTCATCTATCCTGGCTACTCAGCTTCCCTGATTGGAGACAGCTCTTGGCTGCTTCTGAGAGGTGCTTCTTGGACTCCAGGTATGTTATATTCTTGCCTCCCCGTATGCCCTCATCTTGCAGGAAGCCCAGTGAATACATTGCCGCCATCTTGGAGCTCAGTGCCCTTGTGACCAAAAGGTTCCAACAGCCTCTTCTGCACGTGGACTTCCTGTACCACCTCACCCCCGAAGGGCTGCGCTTCCGTAAAGCCTGTCGTCTGGTGCATGACTTCACTGATGCTATCATCCAGGAGCGCCGCCGCACCCTCCCCAGTCAGGGTGTTGATGACTTCCTCAAGGCCAAAGCCAAGTCCAAAACTTTGGACTTCATTGATGTGCTTCTGCTGACCAAGGTGAGCTTCTCGAGAGCTACAGTTGATCCTGATATCAATTTTCAAGTCAAGTAACGTGAGATTGATTCAGAAGGCACTGTGTAGCCATGGAAGGTGCCCGGGGAACTGTGGGAGACGATAGTGATAGATAAGTTTTAGAGATGTCTCTGGAAACCAGATCACAAGTGACGCTAGGTCTGAATCTAGGAGGAGCCTGAGGTTTTACTCTATTTACAAGTGCATAAGTTAATGTGTGAGAGTTATATCTGTATCTATATCTGTTTTGGCAGATACACAAAGTCTGTGATTAGTGCAGCCCTTAATTACTCACAGCAATAACAGCAGCCAGTGTGGGATTGTGGGAATAATTCCCCACTCCTAACTCTCTGATCTCCAGACAATGCGATGTTTTTACCTGTATGTGTTGCAGGGTTTACATCAAAGGAGACATGTCCCACGTTAGAGTCTCAGAGCTTAGAATAACTGGCACATTTGTGCCTTTTTCCCTTCAGGGAGAGAAAAAGAGGCAGAGGGAAAGACAGAGGGAGAAGGAGAGACAAAAGGGAAGGAACAGATGGACAGGGAGAGGGAGGAGAGAGTACTTTGCACCGGAGTGTCAACATGTTTTCTCCAGTGCAAAGGTAGTAAGTAGATTTGCAAACCCAATGGCTTCCAGGGGAGATAAGATTCTCTGGATTTAGCACCTGAGAATGGGAGAAAATGTCTTTTCAGTAATGCTTCATCTGTGACTTCCAAGGGAAAGGCCACTCAATCATCCTGCATGCCAAGTTCATAACTTTTTCCCAGAAATCCCTTACCATTCAAAAGCATGAAAATATCCATGGGTCATTGATTCTTCCAATTCATGATAAAACAGGGGGCAACGTAGCCAGGGACGGCTCCTGTGAGTTGGGGACTCTGGCAGTGGTGACCAAGGGAGGCTTAGGGGTGCAGGTGGACTTGGCGGTCTGGATGGAAGACGGATCCCAGGTTAGACCTAGGAGCTCCCCAGAGCTGGTATTTGGGGAGTCTTGCCTTCCCTCCAGGATGAAGAGGGAAAGAAGCTGTCAGATGAGGACGTACGAGCAGAGGCTGACACCTTCATGTTTGGGGGTGAGGGTCCCTGTGTGGGACTAGAGGGATGGGGGTCTCTCCCTCCCAGCGACTTGGTGGGTGGACCTCAATCACAACATTCTGCCCCTCCCCTCCCCCACACCTCCATCCTTCTTGGGGGCCTCAAAGCTTGGATGCTGCCCACGCTGTGGTGCCGAAGCAGTGACCCAAGGCTGCCTGGCTGCCCCCCCAGGTCATGACACCACAGCCAGTGGTCTCTCCTGGGTCCTGTACAACCTGGCGAGGCACCCGGAGTACCAGGAGCGCTGCCGGCAGGAGGTGCGGGAGCTCCTGAGGGACCGGAAGCCTGAGGAGATGGAATGGTGAGTGCGGGTGCTCAGGGCCTGTCCCCAAGCCCCTCTTATTGGCTGTTAACCAGGTGGGGAAAGGGGAGCTCTTTTTGCTGATGCTTTAATACTTGGTGGGAATAGGAGCTGAGTTCAGAGGGAGGGCCTGGTACCCAGCCTGGCTAACAAGAGAAAAGTTGTAGGGCAGCCATGTCTAACCCACAGGCTGTGGGCTGCATGCAGCCCAGGACGACTAGTGAGGCAGCCCCCCAAAATTCTTTTAACATCATGCACTTTTTTTAACACTTCTAACACTTTTAACACTTTTAACATCATGCACAAGTTTTTAGCACTTATTTTCTTCATGACCCCTTTTATTATATATATGCACTATTATGTGCAGCGTGCAATTCCTCTTTACTCCAGATGGCCCAAGGGAGCCAAAACATTGGACACGCCTGTAGCAGGGCTTTGCACCAGAATGACCTGGGATTCTGAATTAGTCACAACATGTGAAGGCAGATGATACTGCTGTGCATGTGCTCAGTACATGAATTTCCCAACCCTTCCCCTCCTACAATCTCAAATGGCAGCAAGGCAAGTGCTCTGTCACTGAGATGCACCCCCAGGTCTCCCTTTTCAGGAGATAAGGCCTTGCTGAGCTGTTCATGCTGCCTCTGGCCTGGAACTCATGATCCTCCTACCTCAGCCTCCCAAGTTGCTGAGATTACAGGTGTGGACCATGGTGCCCAACTCCCAAATACCATTTTTTTGAAATATCTTTGCTGCCTTTGTTCTTCTCCTGTACCATAATTTTTTCCTTACTGTCCTGTCCGATCCTGGGATTCACCGGGGACATCTGGGGGCCAAAGTCATCTTTCTGTTGCCAAGACCCCCTGCGCCATTAATCCATCCAGTCTTCATTCGGCAAATCTCACACATTGCCTTCCCACCCTCAGTTCTGTGCCCAGCCCCATCCAGTGCTCTAGAACCTAGGGAGGACCCAGTGTAGGTACTTGCATTCCAAGCTTAGCAAGAGAGAGGTCCCAGGTCAGAACGTGCCAATTCTTAATTCTCAGCTTTTCTAATTCTCACAAACTTGATCCATCTGGGGCTTGTTTGTATCCCTGGGAGAAAAGGTGTCACTGTGCAGCATTGGGGCTGGCAGCCTCTCTTTTCCTCCCTGGGTAATTTTTGGGTTGGGGGTTCCTAGGGACGACCTGGCCCAGCTGCCCTTCCTGACTATGTGCATCAAGGAGAGTTTGCGGCTGCATCCCCCGGTTATCTCCATCTTCCGCCAGTGCACCCAAGACGTTGTGCTTCCCGATGGCCGTGTCATCCCCAAAGGTGCCCACTGCGTCAGGGGGAGGGGCCTCCTGGGCAGGCAGCGGGGCCACCAGGAAGCGGGTCCTTGTCCTGATGGCCCATTCTCTCCCACAGGTGTCATCTGCCTCGTCAACATTTTCGGGACCCATCACAACCCAACTGTGTGGCCAGACCCTGAGGTGGCGCCTCTCTCCTCTCCCACCTCTCCTGTCCATCCCAGGGGTCCTAGAGGAGGGGGTGGGGCTTTGGCCCTGGAGGTCAGACCTCACCTTCCCCCAACACGCAAACACCTGTCTCCCCCTGGCTGAGCTGGGAGATCCCCACCCAGCGACCTTGTCTCTGTCTCTCCTGCAGGTCTATGACCCCTTGCGGTTTGACCCCCAGAACATCAAGGACAGGTCGCCTCTGGCTTTTATTCCCTTCTCTGCGGGGCCCAGGTGAGGGGATGCGGTGATAGGACCTGGCCTGGGCGGGTTGGGATGGTCAGGATTCCAGGTTTGATTTCTGCTCTTCCTGTGCAGGATATGCACAAAGGTTTGGAGGACGCAGGTCGGGGGGGCCCAAGAGGGTGGGGTGCTCAGAGTCCCCTCATCTTGCTAGTCTGAGTTGGGCCTGCAGTCTGGGCCAGGCTCTGGGGACAGTGATGGCCTATAGAGTCCCATGCACGTTAGCGCCCGTCGCTGCCCCTCAGGCTGAGCAGGGTGGGGCGGGGGTCCCCAGCCTGGCTCCAGTACAATGGAGCTTGGATGGGGTTCTGGGCGCAGTCAGAGTTCCCCGGACTCCATCTGCAGAAACTGCATCGGGCAGACGTTCGCGATGACCGAGATGAAGGTGGCGCTGGCGCTGACGCTGCTGCGCTTCCGCCTGCTGCCGGACGACACGGAGCCGCTCCGGCTTCCCGAGCTGATTCTGCGCGCCGAGGGCGGGCTGTGGCTGCGGGTGGAGCCGCTGAGCGGAGGCGCGCGGTGACCCTCCAGCCTGGCTTAATTACTCCAACCCTCCCCAACCCCTCGCCTGCCTTCTTGCCCCATCCAACTACTCTGGCGTGTTTTCAGGAATAAAACTGTATCATCAGCTGGGTCTAAGACTCACTGAGCGCCAGCAGCATGTGCTGAGGGCCTGCAGGGATCCAAGGGATTGACGTGGGCCTGTGGAGGCTGGACTGGTGTCTTTGACCCAAAGATTCGTGACTCTCCCTGGCTGACCACAGAACCCCTCTGCCGATTCCATGGATTCCATGGGAGCCAAGGATGGACTTTTCTCTGGGTAATAGGGAACCATAGGAGTTGTTAGAGCAGGAGAAGGACCAACATTAAGGGCAGGTTTGAGGCTCTGAATCATGGATGCAAAGTGTTAGCTGCGGTATATTTCCCATCTCTCAATGTACCTGTCTTTACTCACCTCATGATTGCTCACTGTTCTTGTAGTTACCAAATTTCTGCCTTATTCAATACAACAAGCCTGGTTGTTTTTGAGTTGGAGTACGTCTGTGTTGTTCAGGATGTTGTGAACTCTTGAGCTTAAGGGATCCTCCTGCCTCAGTCACCCAAGTAGCTGGGACTAAAGGCTGTGGGACACAATATTGGGCTAATCATAGCTGTTTTGTTGTGTCTGCTCATCTCGATATGTTTATAAATTATGTTATTGTTAGGTGCCACCAAGTCGGTATCTGACTCATAGCAACCCTACGTACAACAGATGAAATACTATTGTCAGTGCTTCTCTGCTATTCATAGGGTTTTCAATGGTGGATGGATTTTTGGGAATGGGCTGCGGGGTCCTTCTCCCAAGCCTACAGTATCTGGTGTTCCCAGGCGGTCTACCTCCAAGTACTAACTAGGCCGGACCCTACTTAGCTTCCGAGATCTGAAGAGATAAGATGCCACCATGGTACGGCACTCATTTGAACAGAACAAGGAAACATTGCCTGGTTTAACATCAAGAAAGATGCGCATCAGGGCTGTATCCATGTAATGCTTAGAGTAGATCTATAGAGGCAGAAAGCAGAGTGGTGGTTGCTAAGGGCTGTGTGAGATATAAATGGGGAGTGACTATTAATGATGGAAGTATCTTGGGACTAGATAGTGGTGACAGTTGCACAATATTGTGAATGTATGAAATGTCATTGAATTGTGACCCTCAAAATAGTTACAATGGTGAATTTTGTCATACAAATTTTATCTCAACAGAAATCCTCTCTTAGCCTACATGTTTCCTTAATCTGTGTTCTTCTCAAAGGATATGTTATGAACATCTTTCCATGACATTAAATAACTTATAAAACATCATTTTATGGTCTTTAAAATATTTAAGTATTCAAGCCATTTTGTTCTTATTTTTGTTGTTTGTCTTAGAGGTTGTTTGGTTGTTTTTGAGACAGGGTCTCCTTACATAGCTCACGGTGGTCTTGAACTCTCCATCCTACTGCTTCAGCTTCCCAATTGCGGAGATTAGACCATGCCTGAGTCTTTATATGTCTTCTCAATGACACTACATTAGAAGATAATGTACAAGTGTTTTTTCTCATTTTGCAAGATTTTCATGCACATTAGTGGTTTGAGATATCACTGTCAATGCAAACTAAATTACTCGTCAAATAACTTTCGGGGTAAAGCTTTTTGTTTTTACCAAAGAAAATGCACATGTATTCATGTAAGATATGGGTGTGCTTGAAAATCCCTCCTAGAATGAGTTTGTCCTGGCCACTCCATAGACACTGATATTTGGTCCTGTTAACAGAAGTAGACCAGTGAGATGGGAGAAGATGGCCAAGTACCTCCCCAGGTGAATGCTGATTTCATCCTTACATCAACATTATATGCTGATTAAATTTATCAACGTACTGTTTCTTGACAGGAAATACATTCACTCCTGTAAAAAATAAAATACACAGTGAAATATTGGTTCTTCACATGCCCATTTAATCATCTTTAATTAAGCACGTTTTGGTATATTCTTTCATAGTACATTCAAGAAAATACTATATTAATAGTCACCCTCTGTCTCTTAATTACATTTAAGATTATATTTAAATTTTCAGAAGTAACTTATGCTATTTTTGGCGTACCATTCTGAGTTGCGACAAATGCCTAGAGTGGTGTAATGACCACCACTATAGTCACCCTTGGTAGTTTTAAATCTCTTTCTACCACTAACTTCTGGAAACCACTGATTTATTTTCCTTGCTTATATTATGCTTCCCCTGTGTCGTAAAAGTGAGTTTGTATAGTGTGTAGCCTTAGAGCTGGCTTTTTTCATTGATATTTTCCTTTTGAGATTCATCTTTGATATATGTACCACAGTTTTGTTTCTTTTTATTACAAAGTAGTATTCTATTTGGGAGAAGGGCCTGGCAATCCACTCCCAAGGCAATCCTGAAACAGTCAGCCATTGAAAACCCTATGAGGGTTGCTATGAGTCGGGTACCGACTCGAGGGCACCTAATAACAACAACAACAACAAGTATTCCATTGCATGGATAGACTGCATAGATAGGCTGCATGGATAGACTTAATAATATTGAATCCTCCTATCTATGCATATTGTATATTTCTCCATTTATTTGGTTCTTTTGGATTTCTTTCATCAGTATGTTAAAGTGTTCACCACAGAGATCCTGCACAAACTTTCTTATGTTTGCACCTGGGCATACTCCTTGAGGTATATATTAAAAACAGATTCTTTAAAACAACCATTGGGCATAGCAGGAACTTGCATACTTTTTTTCTTTTAGGGACCATATAGTAAATATTTTAGAGCTTGCACGATCCATCTGTTTTGTACCCTATTCCTATAACCCTTTCTAAATTTAAAAACCATTCTTAGTCTGTTGTTGTTGTTGTTAAGTGCCATTGAGTTGGTGTTCAATTCATAGCAACTCTACATACAACAGGTGAAACACTGTTGTGAGTGCTTCTCTGCTATTCGTAGGGTTTTCAATGGCTGATCGTTTTTTGGGAGTGGGTTGCCAGGTCCTTCTCCCAAGCCTACAGCACCTGGTGTTCCCAGGTGGTCTCCCATCCAAGTACTAACCAGTCCCAACCCTGCTTAGCTTCCAAGATCTGATGGGATTGGATGACACAGTGGCATGGCTGCAGGCATTCTTAGTCCATAGGCCATACAAAGAGCAACTACATAGTTCAATGGTAGAGTGCTCGCCTGAATGTAGGAGGCCCTAGGTTCTTGATCTCCAGGACTGCTACAACAAACAAACAAAACACTAAAAATTAAAAATAGCCAAGACAATCCTCTCTTACTCTTGCTGTATTTGTGCAAATTATCAGGCTAAGCCTAAAACTTTATTGCTTCACTAAATTGTTCTTACTGGAACTGTCTTGATCATCCTAAGTGCTGGGATTACAAGCATACCTGTTCATTGCTTCAGAGATTTTGTTATTTACCTAAAAATTGGACTTTCCTTCTTATACATATATTGATGCAACTCTGAAAAGTAACCTTTTCAATTTTCTCCCATCTTCTTGATTTGCAATAGCTAAAGTTTATATCTGAGCAAACCAGTCATGATGATCCAAGCCTGTGATCCCAGCGCACACTTGAGAGGCTGAGATAGGAGGACCATGATGCAGAGGCTAGTCATGGCTACATAGACAGACAAGAGAGAGGGAGAGGGAGAAGTAGAGGGAGAGGGAGGGAGGGTGAGAGAGAAAGAGAGAGAGAGACAGAGAGAGAGTTGATATATCGACCATAATTTGCTCATCCTTGGAATATAGAAATAAAATTGACTTTTGTATGCTGACCAGGTATCATTCCCATTGGAGTAGAATATTCCTTAATCACAGAAAATCTTTCCCTTGGCCTCACTTCCTCACCAGTCAATGCTCTATTTTTTGCTTCATGATGGAGCCAAATGTTTCATAGAGTAATTTGCCAGGTTCATTTCCACTCATGATGGGTAGACTGAGTCCCCACATGAGGAAGGGTACCTTTAAAAGACATCAGAGGGAAAATCCACCGAGAGGGGAAAAAGTACCCCAAAGCCTTTAATGGGAAAGTCCACCGAGAGGGGAAGAGTACCTCAAAAAAGGGTCTCTTCATGGAAAGGGACTTGGAATATTGCCTTTTCTTTTTCCTAAATTTGAATTGGTCACTGTTTTCTTCATATAGTAAATTTCTGGGATTTACTAATGAACAACAAGTAATAAGTGTAAATATATAATCTTCTGACTCTGTGAGCAGTGCTCATTCAGATTGGGAGCTAAAAAAGCCTCCCTAGCAGACTTACAATAAAATAATTCTTAAATGACTTCCAACAGCTTAAACTCCTTGAGTTAACACAAACCAAAGTTTCTATACCAACAGCCCTCCAGCAAGTAAAACAATCTGGTAAGTCAGAACATCCATCCCAGCAAGCAAAACAATCTGATAAGATAGAACACCCATTTTTTTTATTGTGAACTTAACAGGGTGACACATTTACTATAGTTTAGCTGCCCCTAGTTCCCAGATAAGAATAGAGTGATTTATAATAGTTAAACTACCCCTACTTCAGAGTAGTTTATAATAGTTAAATTGCCTCTAGTTCCCACTAAAAATAGAGTAATCAATAACTTAGACGTAAAGCATAAACATAGTCACAAATGCTCGGGTCATCTTAGTTCAAAGTAAACACAATTTGTCTCTAAGTTATCTCTTACTCTGATCACCATGTAACACTTTTGTGATAATCTAATGAAATGATTATTAACAAAACCTTGTTGTAATCCATCAATGCTGCCAATTCCCTTTGTCCTTTTTCTGACCTTCCATATGGTTTAGTGAATTTTAGTTTCTGCATATAAGGCTGAGCTATTTGGGAATAAACGGAACAGAGTCACACTGCCTCCGAGCTGCTATGTCTGCTGTTACCCAGCCGCCGACTCCTCAACCCGCCTTCTGGAGACCCTGCATTTAATCTAGGCTGCAGCTGGACTGTGGCAGTAATCTAGACTTGGGGTGTTAAATGTCTCCTTTCCTATGGAAAGCAGGCTTTGAGATTCTGCCAAGGATCATGGTGGTGAGTGAATGGAGAGAGAGGGTGGGGAACAGTGGGTCTGCAAGTCCCTGGGACCCTGCTACACCTACCTGTGGAATTCTCCAAACAGCCTGATCCTCTCCTGAGTGTGGAGGATGCTCTCTCTGCTGGGCAATTTGGGAACTACAGTCTCTAAGTAGTATTACTTCCATGTGTGTAAACCTGTGGTTGTGGTGATTGTGTGTAAAGATATGTGTGATTGTGTGCATTTGTTCAAGTGTATGTACATATGTGTATATGTGAGCATAATTGTCTGCAAGGAAGAGTGCATCTGGCTTTTTTAAAAAAACTAATTTTTTTGAGCCATGTTCTCACTATGTACCTACAGTAGAAGTGAACTTGCTATATCATCCTGGCCAGCTAGCCATCTTCCCGCACAATATCTAACTCCAAAGGATCAGGAGATATTCCAAAACTTGACTGCACAGTATCTCTGGGCCTTCTCTACCCATTCGTCATATCAAGCCCACCTCCAGACCTTGAAAGGAAGGCCCCTCAATAAGGATGCCAGAAGCGCCCCTCAATAAGGATGCCAGAAGCTCCCCCCATGAGCTCAGCTATGGAGGGTGCTCAGGTCAGCAGCAAAAGGAAGGAGAGGGCCATGTGGTCAGTGCCCAGACCTGGAAGGTGTCCAGGGCTGTGGGCTGTGGGCTGCTCTTATAACAAGAGTCACTTCCTCTACTTCTAGAAATTCCCCTCCCCTCCCTTCACCTTCTCTCTCCACCCCCTTACCCACTCCCCTAATCCCATGCTCCATCCCTCACACACCAGATGCCCTTCCTTTATTGGTAATCATGCACCAGTTCTTTTTTTTTTTATTGGAATTTTTTCATGTATAACTTAATGGGTTTCATTATGACATGGGTTTCATTCTGACATTTCCATATATGCATTTCATTGTACATTGCTCACATAACTTCCTTCTTACCCTCTCATGACCCTCCTCCCCTATCCACACCCCCCACCAATGGACTCCTTTCTACTTGCATGTCTTTTTGTGAGAAAATGTATCTATATATGTGCATCCCGATTTTAAGTCCAAACTTTTTTCTATAGTGATCTACCTTTTTACATTCTCAGCAGTATTAGATGAGTGATCTAGTCCATTTACATTATTGCCAGGCTTTGGTATTATTACTATTGTTATTTTTTATTTTAGATATTCTTGTATTTTTTCTATCTTCCCCACTTTTTTCCACCATACTCATAAAGCTATGTTTACATCTCTCTCCCTTCATCCCTCCTCATTGACCCTCCTTCCCCTCCCATCTTCTCCAATCATCACCTCCCTCTGCTAGATCCCTCTCTCCTTCTTTCCACTTTTAAATTGTCCCTTCTATGCTGTTTAGTTGAGCTTTTTATTATGTTTCAATTTACGTATAGGATTTTTTCCTTCCTTTAAATATGATTCAGCTCCCACATATGAGCAAGAACATATGGTATTTCTTTTTGGGGTTGTGGTCATTCACTTAAGCTGATGTTCTCCAACTCCATCCATTTTGCTGCAAATGACATTATTTCATTTTTTAATTGCTAAGTAGTATTCCACCAGTTCCTTAATACTAGAGAGCATAGACTTTATTAAAATATATTTAAATTTATATAAATTTATAATTTATAAATTTATAATTTCAATATATATATAAATTTAAATATATATATAAATTTAAATATATATATAAATTTAAATATATATAAAATATCCCCTTTAAGGGATAATTACAAGGAAAACAGAGGCACCTGGACAAGTTTAGAGAAGAGAAACTTGGAAATCCTTGGTTCTCAGTGCCTTTAAGGAATGAGAAGGACCTGGCTATCCACTCCCAAGGCAATCCCGAAACAGTCAGCCATCGAAAACCCTATGAGGGTCACTATGAGTCAGATACTGACTTGACAGCACCTAACAACAACAACAACAACAGGGAAAATGGAGGCACCTGGAGAAGTGTAGCTACACCTGCAAAGGAACTTGGGAAAACCTAAGTTTTATGGGTGAACTTACAGAAGGATATTTGTATTCCTCAGGGGAAAGTAAAGCCAGAGAGAACAGGAGAGTGAAGCAGGCTTTTAGAAGGAACAGAGCATTGGCTAGACAGGGAAGATGGCACCCTGACAGAAGGGGTGGGGGGCATGGATGAGGTTGCTGGAGAGAGAAGGGGAGAGCAGAGGTTGAGGAGCAGACAGGCAGGAAGAGAGGAGAGAGCCTCACACTTGTGTGACTTTTATATCTATGAGCCCTCACAGCTCCTCACAGTGAAAGTAGAAGAAAAGACCCTTCCTGCATCTGGCAGGGGGAACTCAAAGGGAAACATTTAGAAATATTCCAGAGCATTCTCTACTTCCTAGAAATGTATGCACTCAGGAGAAATTACTTAACTAGATACTAACCTCCTGCATTTTATCAAAGCTGAACTGATCTTGGAAAAGAGAACTATCCAGCTCTAACCAGGTTCAGCCACTCTGTCCCACCTCATGAAGAGTTGTGTGCACATCAGGGAAAACTGAGTGGCACGTGTGTCAATCAGAATCGAGAGGTACTGGATCACTAATAGACTGAGCTGTAGGCACAGGACTTGAGAACCACCCTCCTTTTTCAAACATAATCACCATACTGGATGGCCAGGAATGGGGCTCCAGTTGGTTGAACAGAGTCATCCCAGAATGTCATGTCCACCTGGAACCTCAGGGTGTGACTTCATGTGTATGTACAGGCTTTGGGTTGTACTTAAGATTCTGAGATGAAATTATCCTGCCTTTAGGGTGGCCCCCTGAATGGAGAAAAGACTCAGAGAGAAATGCAACAGTAAGACAGAGGCAGATTTTGCAGTGGTGTGTCTGCAAATGGAGGAACTGTCAAGTATTACTGAAGCCAGATTAATGTCCTGTTCCTAGAAAGGCAGGAAGCAGGGAGGGCTAAACCACATCCAACCCACAGCAGACACGAGTGCATGAGTGTAATGATTCTATTTCTTTATTCATATTCTTGTGAGTTCTTTTCTCTCCCTTTGTTGTTGTTGTTAGGTGTCAAGCTGGTGTCCAGCTCAAAGCGATCCTACGTAAAACAGGCAAAACACTATTGTCAGTGCTTCTCTGCTGTTCACAGGGTTTTCAATGGCTGATTGTTTTTTGGGAGTAGGTTGCTGGGTCCTTCTTCCAAGCCTACAGCACCTGGTGTTCCCAGGCGGTCTCCCATCCAAGTCCTAACCAGGCTCAATCCTGCTTAGCTTCCAAGATCTGATGGGATCAGAGGCCATGGTGGTACCGCTGCAGGTCTGGTTGCCATAGTGATGTTTTTATAGAGGGTGCTCTGGTTTTGGCATGTATAAAGTTGCTAGAGTTAGTCTGTAATTTGTATATATGGAGACAATCTGTGAAGGTCAGACTTACAGAAAGATTCCTCTAGACAGTATCCTGGAAAAGGTCTCCAAAAGTCTGGAGAATATTAAGATGTCGAAGGAGGGAGAGATTCCCCAGAGGGAGAATGGAACTGCAGGGCACTGAGAGTTCCCAGCATTAAATCTGTAGGTGTCCCTGTCTCAGTACTAGAAAGTGATGCACTGTGGGCCTCGCTTTTATCACTTAGTCTAGCCTTCAAGTTCGGAAATGTGTATAACTTTGTGAATTCTGTATTTCCTTGTGATTTGGGGTGAAACAGGCTGATTTTCTTAGTTCGAATGCTTGTTTCTTCCCTCTTGATTCTTCTGTAAAATGTTGGTAGACATACGTCCATTTATTCATTCATTGAATAATTTCACTCCTATGTTGGCATGTTTTTATTTTCTCGGGTCACAATGGGTAGATTGAGAAATACAACGTGGGAAAATCTTGGCCAGGAAGCCAAAGGCCTCACTCAAAATCGCGAGGTGTCACATCAGTCCCTCCATCTTGGTCCAGTGCATGGAGACCATGGAGATCTGTCCCAGGCACCTCTTCTTCTCTGGGGTCATGAGTTGTCTCCATGGGACACTGAGTGTGCAATTTCCTGGAGGAAGAAGTAGAAAGACCCTACTCCGCGCAGTAACAAGCAGGTGTCCACTCTGGAAAATCTGGAGCAACTTCTGCTTAAATGCACTTATTTCCCAGGCTTGGCCTGGTGCACACATTGGTGGGAAGCACCTTGTGGGAACGGCTGTAACCAACAGCTCTCTTTTCCCTGAGCTCAGCCAGGTAGGGAATTGCTTGCCTGTCACTAAGGACAGGGGCGGGGCAAGGTCGTGACGCTAGCCAATCGCCCACCAGGGATGCAAAAGCGGGGCTGTATGAGCTGACCAATCAGGAGCGCCAGCAGGAGGAGGGCGGGAGATTCTCCAGACCCTGGGACGTTCCTTCCCGTACGTCTTCCCCACCGTAACAGTGATAACCAGTGGCGGCTGTGAGGGTCGCCGAGCGCCTCATCCTCCTTGGCCGCGTACCCGCCACTGACTGCTGGAGCTGTGGGGACCCCGGGCGACCCCGGAGGAAGGAAATGGTGAGTGTTGCCGCGCGAGGGGTAGAAGATGGCGCAGCCGGAAGCGGCAGGAAGGGGCCGTGGCGGCACACAGGCCTCCCGCCACAGCCCCCGATGCGGACAGTTCCGCCCTCGGTCCCCCGGGTTCCCTGGGTGGTGCTGGGCGGCAGCCGGGACACTGGAGTCCTGACTCCTCCGGCGCGGCCACTTGGGCTCGGGCGGGAGCCCTGTCCGTGCAGCTGCGCACCGGCGGCCCCGCGTCTCCCCAGGCTTGGCGGTGACGGCCGCGGGGTCCTCGCGGGGCTCAGGCCTGGTGTGCGGGGTTCCAGCGCGGGAGAGGCTGTGAGTCCGCCCGGGCGGGAGGCCGCGTAGGGTCGCCGGGTGCCTCCGTTCTGCGCAGGGCCGACCCGACTGCCCGCTGTCTTCTGAATGCTTGAGAAGCTGCGTCCTCCAACCCACGGCTTGTCCCCCGTGCCCAGTGCTTCCTGATGCGGGAAAGAAATTCCCGAAAGTCTCCGCATTTCCTCTGGTTGCCACACTCATTGGAAAGGCACATGCGACTGGGGTCGGAGTGGAAGGCGAGACATGTTGCCCTCTCCGACATAATTGTCATTTTATTGACCTTGCACTGTTTCTGCACATAAAAAAAAACCAAAAAACAAAAAACGAAATGCGATTGAGGTGGGAAGCAACTCTACTTGAAAGGATTATTGCAGTATAGGATTTGGGGATCCTAACTGTAAGACCCGCACGCATCTCAGAGATTGATCAGAAAAGGGCTTTTGTTTCCAGGGAAAGAAGGATGGGCGAGCTGGGATGATGGAGTGTGGCAAAAGCAAAGCAACTCTGGAGCAGAAAACGTTTCTTCTGCTTAGGCCACCGTGTCTTTCAGGTGATAATAAAGGAGAGGTGTGTGCTGGCTCGGGCTGAGGGTGGATCAAAGATCAAAGGCATGGAGGAAAGAATGAATATGGAGGAAATTCTGCTTCCTAAGTTGTTTCGTTTCTACTGATCAGTTCAGCTAATCATCTTTTAGGTAAAAAGGTGGAATCTGGAAGGTTGAGTCTGGCCCTGTTTTAGGTTGAAAAGTGTGTTAGGAAGGATGTTTGCAGTAAGATATTTCTCCAGATCGCAAATGAAGTAAGGCAGGGATTATGTAATCCCAGGTGTTTACCAGGATGTCAGCATTTAGGTAAAATTCAACGTCTCCAGGTGTTTGCTATTGCTTCTATAGTGTTAATGTACTCATAGAGTGTAACTTTTGCAAATGAGAAATCCTGGGAAATACAGAGCATTTGGGTGGTGCTATATGGAGAAAGCCTGCAGCTGTAGCCCTGTGGCATCTGATCCCATCAGATCTCGGAAGCTAAGCAGGGTCGGGTCTGGTTAGTACCTGGATGGGAGACCGCCTGGGAACACCAGATGCTGTAGGCTTGGGAGAAGGACCTGGCAACCCCCTCCCAAAAATCAACCTGCCATTGAAAACCCTATGAGCAGCAGAGAAGCACTGACAATAGTGTTTCCCCTGTTGTACAGAGGGTCGCTATGAGTTGGATACCGACTCGACAGCACCTAACAACAACAACAACAACATATGGAGAAAAGTATTTATGAATTTGAGTTTATTTTATAGTGTAGTATAATAACAAGTAAAAATCTTTGGTCTTTATCCCAGTTTGTGGCAGAGAGATTCCCAAATTCTTGGAGTTTCCTGAGGAATAGAATGTCTTTGGTTATCATATCTCTTTGAAGCAATGTCTGAATTTATGCTAATGAGGTTACTCAGGGAGCCAACCTTCTATAACTTTAGGATGGGAACTGGTCAAAATAGAGAAGAAAAGCACACCTAGGACTCTCATCAGCAATGGTGGAAGTGTGATGGACTGACCTGATAATTTCGGGACTCTGCTAAGTCTGGACGGTGTCAGAATTTAATTGTGGGACAGCCAGGTTGTGTTGGAGATTTGGTTGGTGTTCAGCAAACACCATGCAACTGGTGTCAGAAGTGATGTCAGAAAAGGACACCACAGGTCAGAAGGTTAAAATGACCCTGGGTGAGTGTTTGACCACTGGTCCCTATTGAGCCTATGGAGGAGGGAGCTTTTCATGGTGGATAATAGGGACAGTAGAGTGTGTGGAGGTCCCAGAATGACATTTCTTGGCTGCTCAAGTTTTCCTCATTGACTTCCTGGGAGTGAGTCATCCTGGGCTACCTCTGCACAGCGAGGGTGGTCTCTAAGCTTGTTGTTGCTGTTAGGTTCCCTTGAGTCTGTCCAACTCATAGCAACGCTATGTACAACCAAACAAAACACTCCCCTATGTCAGTGCTTCTCTGCTACTCCTAAGGTTTTCAATGGCAGATTGTTTTGGAATTGTATTGGGAGTGGGCTGCCAGGTCCTTCTCCCATTTATATGGTGCTGGGGATCAAACTCAGGCCCTAAGAGATTGGAGAGCTGCACTCTACTGAGCTAAAGCCCTGCCCTCTCTAAGCTTCTTGTTGTTAGGTGCCATCCAGTCAAGTCCCACTCATAGCCACCCTCACAGGATTTCCAATGGCTGATTATTTGGATATTGCTTTGGGAGTGAATTGCCATGTCCTTCCCTTCTCCCATTTTTGGGTGCTGGAGATCAAACCTAGGGCCCCAGAGAGTACAGCATGGCACTCTGTCAGCTGAGTTAAACCCAGCCCTCTAAGCTTACGGATGTGTTTTATCTTCTGAGGGTGGGTTTCCTTTTGAATTGTGTGTGAAGTAGCCTGCCCCTGGGAGTGACTTCCTTTCTGTTTCCTTTATAGACTCTTGTTTCTATAAAATTTAATGTACTTAAGCATTCCACTATTTTCTTTCATGATATGAGTGTAAGATAGTAATTTTCTTGCTAAATGGATAGAATGATGAGGTATGAAGAAGCAGAATTCTTGGAATAAATTGTTTTATAGTAAGTTTTCTTTCTGCAGTGTAGGGTTTTGTATATGGGAGGCAACTGCTCTGCCACTGAGGCTCATCCCAGCTTCACTGTAAGTTGAAATAATAAGGTAAACATAAATAAATCACCATCTAGATGAATAAAAAGGCCATGGTCACTTCTTGTGTTATCTAGCTCTGTACCTAGAGGTAACGACAGGATGGATTTTTCTGGGCATTTTTTACAGGTTTAGCACGTGTTGAACGCTGTCATTGTTAGGTGCCATGGAGTTGGTGTCTGACCCATAGCGACCCTACGTACAACAGGCAAAATGCTATTGTTAGTGCTTCTCTGCTGTTCATAGGGTTTTCAGTGGCTACTTGGCTTTTGTGACTGGGCTGCCGGGTCCTTCTTCCAAGCCTGCAGCACCTGTGGTTTCCAGGTGGTCTCCCATCCAAGTACTAACCAGGCCCAACCCTGCTTAGATTCCGAGATCTAACAGGATCAGAAGCCACAATGGTACGGCTACAGATGTGTTGAACACTAAGCAGTGTTTTACTTGGTTTTGCTTGTTTTAGATTTTGAATGAGTTAATATTGCTATTCATGTACCAATGATGTTAATGCTGAACAGGTTTGTTTGTTGTGATTTCTTTGCCTCAGTCTGTTGCACATACGATGGTAGGTAAGGCTGTAATTTAGCCAGTTCATGTACTCATTCCACTGCTTGTGGGGCCTGTGTTGCTTCAAGTATGATTTTTGGTGTTGCTGAAAATGTTATTTTTGATGTGTCCCCAAGTACTATTGGATCACAACTCTTTGTTTGTTTTGTTTCATTTTGTTGAGGCAGTGTCTTTCTATGTAGCCCAGGCTGGTCTAGAACTCATAATCCTCCTACCTGTGCCTCCCACATATTGGGATTACAGGTGTTTACCACCATGTCTGGCAAAATATTCTGGATTTTTTTTCATTCTATCACTGGGAATTGAAACCAGGACCCTGTGCATGCTGGACACGTGCTTCACCACCGAGCTATATCTCCAGCCTCTTCAGAACTTTTTTTTTTTGGGGGGGGGGTTACTGAGGATTGAACCCAGGCCCTCATGTTTGGATGCTTTGTAAGTGCTGTAGCACTGAGCTACACCCCCAGCCCCTTGTTTTACTTTTTGAGACAGGGTTTCACTTAATTACTCAGACTGCCTCTGATATCAAACTTGGGATCCCACTGCTTCTTACTCCAAGTTGCTGGGATTACAGGGGTGTGCCACCTGTATTCTTAAGTGGGCCTTTGATAGTCATTAGAGCCACTAGGTGGTCCCCTCCCTGACTCATCCCTGTCTTGCACAATCAGTGATCACTGTCCTGATTTTTTGGCTAATTTTCTATATTTGCCATGTGTAGTTTTTACTGAGCGGTATTCTCATTTTGCCCCCATTGGAACTTTCAGCATGTGAGCATTAAAGGAACTACAAAGAAAAAGCATTCTGGGTGCTTTCTTTGCCTCAGTATGTTTCATACATGTTGGTGTCTGAAGTGGAGGCCAACCTATTTCATCGTCTGTTGTTGTGAATACTGTGTTGGGGCTTTGCAAGATTCCTTTTCAGTACTGTGAAAAATAATGCATCCTGTTTCCAAGTACAAACGTAAACTCTGTTCTCTGGATGAGAAAATGACTGATCTGTATATTACATTAAAGTTCCAATTACAGCAAATAGCAGTGTAGCATATCAGTTGAACCCTATTCCTTTGTAATTCTTTGCATGTTGGCTGAAGTCTTCAATACTTAACACTTTATTTGGTTATTTTCTCTACCAAGGCCATAGGTTCTTTTTGTATATGATGTTTTATCCTGAGTTGCATATTTTTTGGTCATTTTTCTAATGTGAGTAATTCCTTTTTACTCTGCACATTAATCCTTCCATACTACGTGTATTTCATGTTTTTGTTCTTTGTTGTTCGTCTTCTGCCTCCCTAAATTTTCGTATATTTATTTCTCCATCCATTTCTTCTGACTATTTCTTTTTCTTGTGAGGAAACTCCCTACTGTAACATCCAAAGACATTAGATTGATGTTTTTGAAAGCATTCAAATCTTGTCTTTCATAGTTTAATGTAGAATGTAATTACCATTGGGTAAAGAGGATACAGTGCATGTTTCCTAGTAGATTCCAGTTTGGCCCTGCCTCATGTATTGAAGAGATTTGATTTCATACGGTGCCTACTTTATAATGTGTTTATTTTTCTGTTTACATGTCAGCTCATGGAAGACTGTTTTCCGTTCTGTGATCTATTTGTTAATCTCTGCATTAACAGTATAGTGTCCTGAATACTGTAGTTTCAAAGTGTTTTTTGTATATTAGACATGCTATTACTCTGTTATCCCTAAGATTTTAAATACTGTTAGAAGCATTTATTTTACTTAAGAGATTTGGTAAATTAGTTTTTGTTGAGTAGTAAAATTGTGTTGTGGAATGATGGAATTTTGGAGATCTGTGTGAGATTGACCTGCTGGTGACATTGAGCTCTACCTAAGAACATTGTTCCCCTTATTTCACTGTCCTTTGACATCATCCAGTTAAAAACTGTAATGTTTTTCCATTCGCATAGCGAATTGTGCTTCAGGAATCTTATCTAGCATTTCATTAGTGTGGTCAATAAGAAACTAGGTACAAGCTTCCAAATGTTTCCTAATGCAATTACAGGGGATACACTCATTTTCCAAAGTCAGTTATAATAAAAGGTGTTAAATATCATCTATCAGAGCAGCCCATCAGACATGCACTAGAGTATATTTTGGGTTCTAACCAAGTGGGCCCACTCTGATGAGCGTGTTAGAAACTTGCAAGCATTCAGAGGAAAAATGGTGGTTAAACAAATAGAATGTTGTTGGCATAAACTTGGGAACACTGAGCTCCTTTTTAGAGGTCAATCTTGACAGCATGTCCCAGATACTAGGAGAGGTGGAACTTTTATTTTCCCCCAGCATTTGTAAGAATGTACAATCTTAGGACAGCTGGTTTTATTACCTCTCTTGAATGCATTAAATAGCAGGAAGTTTTGTTATGAGAGATGCTAGAAATACAGTTTAGAAATAGAAGTTAGCTCAACCCATCAGCACAAGATATGTTCCTGTTCTGCTCTTGATTTACCACATAGTTCCAGAGTAGCATCAGAATTCCTGTGTGAGAGGGTGTGAGTATGGATGGAGACTAATTATATGATGACCAGACCATGGCGTGAACATGTGGAAAACAAAGCATCCTGTGAATTTGTTATGAATTGTGCCTACATTTCCAGTACTGTTAGTCTCACTCTTCCTTCTGGAAAAAATGTGGGATGTTTTAGGAGTCTGTGACCTTTGAGGATGTGGCTGTGAACTTCACCCTGGAGGAGTGGATCTTGCTGGATCCTTCCCAGAAGAAACTCTACTGGGATGTGATGTGGGAAACCTTCACGAATCTGACTGCTATAGGTAAGGGTGAGGGCATTCCCTTGCTTAGTCAATGAGAGAACAAATGTTTCTCCCTCATCAGTGCTGTTGCATGGTTTGGAATATGGAAAAGGACTATTTTGATGAATATGCCAGGCATGGTTACATAATACCATAACTATAGCTACACTCATAATGTTGTAATAATTTATAATGATTTTCCTGGGTCTACATTGTAGGAAAAGAATGGGAAGAGCAGAATATTGACGATGACAATAAAAGTTCCTGGAGAAATCTAAGGTAATTTCTACTCACAGGAGAAAGCAGTGTGCCTCAGGAGTCTTTCAGTGGCAGGAAATACTGAAATCAAGGAAATGTTACAAATAAGCCCAGCCTCAAATTGATTTTAATCTCAGAAAAATTTCTCCAAAATGGCATGCAGGTGGAGCACCCATATTTGGGTAATCTGAAAAATTACCATATTAAAAACATCTGGAACATCAACATGATGCTACAAGTGAAAATTTCTGATGGTTTAGTGTACACAAACCTTGATCCATGTACCCAATTATTCAGAATGTATGAAATTACCTTTAAGATTTGGATATAATGTATATATGAAGGAAGAATACATTTTCTGCTTAGACTAGGACTAATCTTTAAGATATCTCATTCTGTATATGTAAGTACTTCACATTCCACCATGATTTTGGTCCCAAACATTTCCTATAAGGAATACTCAACTCATTTTAAATGTGGTATAGACATTCAGTGTAGTCAAATAGTTAACTTGGTGAGTGTATTAAGTAATCTGTGATGTGTCCTGCTATTTGGATAACACATATCCTTGAGCCATCCTGTAGAGCATTCAGTCCATTCATGTTAAAAAATTCTTTCAAGGAGGGTACCATGGTGCATGCATGTTATCCCTGAGACTTGAGAGAGACTGAGGTAGAAGGCTCTCAAGTTCAAGGAGAGAGGCAGCCAGTGCAATTAAGCAAGATCGTGACTCAAAAAATAAAAAAGGGGCTGTGGTACAAGTCAGTCATAGAACACTAAGGCCTGGGTTCAACCCCTCAGTACTGCAACAACAAGAACAAAAAATTGTCTTAGGACATAAAACCAGCACTTATCATAAAGAATCATTAATAAACAAGCCCTAATAATGTGCTTCTTTTCTTTACAGAAGTCAAGTGATAGAGAGACTCAGTGAACATAAACAAGGTAGTGCTTATGAAGAAATATTCCAGCAGACTCCAGAGCATATTGTGAATAAGAAAACTCCTCCAGGTGTAACACCATGTGAAAACCATCTGTGTGAAGTCCTCATTGGTCATTCATCTCTCTATGTGAACCTCAGAGCTGACACTAGACACACCCCATCTGAGTATCAGGAATATGGAGAGGAACTATATGAATATAAGGATCATGGGAAAGCCTGCATTTATTCTCTGATTGTTCAGAAGCTTGAAAGGGCTCACCCTGGAAAGAAACACTCTGAGTGTAAGCAATGTGGGAAAACCTTCACTTGTTCCGGTTACCTTCACATACATGAAAGAATTCACACTGGAGAGAAACCCTATGAATGTAAGCATTGTGGGAAAGCCTTCACCTGTTCCAGTTCTGTTAGAAAACATGAAAAGATTCACAGTGGAGAGAAACCCTATGTATGTAAGCACTGTGGAAAAGCCTTCCGCTGTGTGAGTAATGTTCGAAGACATGAACGGACTCACTCTGGGGAGAAACCTTATGTATGTAAACACTGTGGAAAAGCCTTCAGCTCTCTGAGTGATGTTCGAAGACATGAACAGACTCACTCTGGGGAGAAACCCTATGTATGTAAGCAATGTGGGAAAGCCTTCTCTGTGCGCAGTTCCTTCAGGAAACATGAAAAATCTCACACTACTAGAAAAGCCTATGAATGTAAGCAATGTGGGAAAGTCTTTGCTAACTATAGTTCATTTCTAAGCCACAACAGGACTCACACTGGAGAGAAACCCTTTGTCTGCAAGCAATGTGGGAAAGCCTTTAGTTCTTCTAGTTACATTCAAAGACACAAAAGAACTCACACTGGAGAGAAGCCCTTTGTGTGTAAACAGTGTGGAAAAGCCTTTAGTTCATCCAGTTATCTTCAAATACATGAAAGAATTCACAGTGGAGAGAAACCCTATATGTGTAAGCAATGTGGGAAAGCCTACGGTGATCCCAATTCTTTCAGAAAACATGGAAAGAGACACACTGGAGAGAAGCCCTATATTTGTAAGCAGTGTGGGAAAGGCTTTAGTTGTTCCAGTTATATTCAGATACATGAAAGAACTCATACTGGAGAAAAACCCTATGTATGTAAGCAATGCGGGAAAGCCTTCAGTCGATCCAGTTCATTTTGCAGACATGAAAGAACTCATATTTGAGAGCAACCTTAAATATAATATATGCAGAACATCATTATTATGTGAGCTTTCTGGCAAACTTCAGAATGTATAGGAGATAACTCAAATATAAAGTATATGGGAAGTAGTTCAGTTCCCATGTATGAAAAAACAAAGTATGGAGAGAAACATTGAATAGAAGATCTGCACAAAAGCCTTCAGCTGGGACTCATTTGTGAATGTACACTGGATCAAAAACCGGTGAGTTGTAAAAATAAAAAGAAGTTGTGGTGGAAACCTAGAACAAAAATAATATGAAGAGCTTGATGCAAGTAATTTGTATAGAGTTCCCTAGAAATTATACAACCTGAAGGAAAAGATCTACAATTCATAGATGTGTTTGTGGCCCATCTTAAAGTAGGTCTTTGACTATGTATTCATAATATTTACTTTTGAGAATAAACATGGAGGTGATAGGATTTGGTTACTTCTGTTTAAGCAATAATGTATGAAATAGAGATGTTTCAACAAACAGATGCAGCACTGGAGGTGTTAATATGTTTATGCCAACAGATTTGGAAAACAGCTACTTGGCCAACTGACTGGAAGAGATCCATATTTGTGCCTATTCCCAAAAAAGGGGATCCAACTGAATGTGCAAACTATCGGACAATATCATTAATATCACACACCAGCAAAATTCTACTAAAGATCACTTAGAAGCGACTGCAGCAGTATATAGACAGGGAATTACTGGAAAATCAAGCGGGATTCAGAAGAGGGCCGGGAACCAGGGACATCATTGCTGATGTCAGGTGGATATTAGCTGAAAGCAGAGAATATCAAAAAGATGTCTATCTATGTTTTATTGACTACGCAAAAGCATTTGATTGTGTGGATCGTAACAAATTATGGATAACACTTCAGAAAATGGGAATACCAGAACACCTAATTGTGCTCATGAGAAATCTATACATGAACCAGGAGGCAGTTGTTCGAATAGAACAAGGAAACACTGAGTGGTTTAAAGTTGAGAAAGGTGTGCGTCAGGGCTGTATACTTTCACCCTATCTCTTCAATTTATACGCTGAGCAAATAATCCGAGAAGCTGGACTTTATGAGGAA